>FIZT01055951.1:0-12963 GCA_900065295.1 Paracoccus marginatus
GGGGGGGGGGGGGCCCCCCCCCCCCCCCCCCCCAATAGCGACAATCCTGATTTTCAAAAAGAAAAAAAAAGAATCAATCAAAATCCTACATTTTCTCAATTCCTTTTCCTATTTTCAAGATTTTCAAAAAAAATAAATAATTTGATTTCTGCTAGATTTTTTTCAGTTTTTAAAGTTTAATTTATTTCGACAATTTCTACAAAACTTTTCAATTAAATTTTTCCGCGATTTTTTCAATTTATAAAATTTTTTACTTCCTCAAAATTCAATTTCCAATGGTTTTATTTTAAAATTTTTGTAACATTTTTCTATGGTATTTAGCATTACAATTATCACATTTTTACTGTTGGTAACACTGTCGAGCTCTGCGATTTTTTTTTCAAGTCTCCCTGTACTGGTAAGTACACTCATTAGTCATCACTTCTTCCCTAATAACAGCCTTGCTTTGAAAAAAATAAAACAATTATCACAGGATGTCTGCGCTTCGGTAGCTGTGCAAACCACTGTTTAAGACTCTGCATGTACGTAAAATTCACGCCAACGCCTCCTCCGAGATCGTAACCCGATGCCTCGCCATTTTCCGCGGCGCAGAAAAATTCCTACGGCTGGTTTCTCGATCTCAATCACATTCACATGCACGAATTTCGTTAACAATGTCGTCATTATTGCAATTACGTGCTTCGGGCACCGCCTCCTTGTACACGAGAAACCGGTTCATTTTCCACGAAAATTATGCACGAGGTAAAAATGGCGACCGGTCGAGGGGTCCCGAGAGATAATCCTCGAGTTGTACAAAAAACACACACAACGCCATTTCTGCGATTGGTCGGCGTACACGGTGTGGAAACCGGTAAAACCGTTTCCTTCGTAGAAATTCACCGCTCGCGACAGATGAAAATTAATGCCGAAGAAGAGGCGGTTTTTTTAAAAAACCATCGCCGAATTACCGGAAGCATTAACCTATTCATTTCCGCCGTTCCGACTAAATACTCGTTGTTTATTGGTCTCTTGGGTTCGCGTCTTCTTAAAGCTCGCACCGATGGGTATGAGTATGAGTAAGTATTGAAATTAACTACACTGGGTACAATGAAAACCTTTCCATACTCGTAGGTACAGTAATGTAACTTTAAAATGTCTTAGCAGATCGTATCACGAGCGTATCCTTTTGTATAATTTTTTTTTCTCACTTCCCTCTCTCTTTCTCTCACACTCGCTTTATTTTTTCTATTCTATATTATTTTTAATCTTACTTGTTTAATCGATTAACGCGCAACAGCACGAGTAATTAGAATAACGTTTTGTTGAAATGTTCGTTAATCGAGGCGCGTACAAGATTCTGATAAACACACCGGAAATTTCTTGTGCGTTAATTGTCGACGACGTTATTTCTATGTAATATACTTGGTCTTAAAAAATTATTCCAGCCATTGAAATTCTTTTTATTTTTTTTAAACACTTTTTCATTATCTAAACGAGCAAAAATTTTCAAATTCTCAAAATAAAACTGAAACAGATTATTTCTATTTATTTT
Source organism: Paracoccus marginatus (assembly GCA_900065295.1). Classification (NCBI taxonomy): domain Eukaryota; kingdom Metazoa; phylum Arthropoda; class Insecta; order Hemiptera; family Pseudococcidae; genus Paracoccus; species Paracoccus marginatus. Next base: position 1,532 of record FIZT01055951.1, read on the forward strand.
TTTGTATTTTTTTCTTCAAATTATAACGTCAATTTTTTTTCAAATTTTTCATTTTTTACACAGGTCAAAAAAAATTGAAATATTTCAAACCTACCTCATAGCAAAACAATTTTTTTTTAAGTCATTCGAAGGTTGAACTCTCTACTATTATGGGTAATTAAAAATTAATTAATGAACTGAATAACTGAAATCTGTTATGTACCCTATTTTCAACTCGTCAAATCAATTGATGTGTGGTTTTGAGAAATATTGGAGGCTGTGGAAATTTTTTTGGAATTTTTCCCCAGTCAATCAATTCACTTTTGACCTATGGATCGACGAAAAAATATTCGACCAGGCAAATTGATCAGAAATGAATTCCAGAGCCTTCAGTGAATTTTTGTAATTTTTCATCATTTTTTAAAACTAGATCACTGGAGAAAATTCAATTTCACCCATTTGAACTGAATGACTGAAATCTGTTATGTACCCTATTTTCAACTCATCAAATCAATTGATGTACGGTTTTGAGAAATTTTGGAGCCTCTGGAAATTTTTTTGGAATTTGTCTCCAGTGAATCAATTTGCTTTTGACCTATGGATCGACGAAAAAATATTCGACCAGTCAAATTGATCAGGAAAAAATTCCAAAGCCATCAGTGATTTTTTGTAATTTTTCATCATTTTTTATAGCTAGATCACTGGAGAAAATTCAGACTTTCAACCAACAAAAATGAATTCCAAAAAAATTGAGCCATTATTATCGGTCGAGAGGCTCATTAAAAATTACCATTCACGTTTTATACGATTCGATTCGCACTTGTACAAATTAATAGAGAATTTTTCGAAAAACTGGTAATTCCAAAAATTTTCTGGAGGCTCTAGAACTGATCGAAACCAGTTTTAATCGATTCAGCGGGTTGAAAATTGGGTACATACCAAATTTCAGCCTTCTCGTTGAATCAGGCAGAATTTACATAATTTTCAACAACTCATATGTGGGCTTGGCTGGACCGACAATGATTTTCGAAAAATCTCTAAAATTCAACCGATGCACTTCAGCACCCAAAACTTCCATCAGACTTGAGATTTTGCACCAATATTTGGCAAATTTTCTCAATAATAATCCTTCATTCCTATCCTACCCTTCAAGCCAGCGATTCTTCCTCAAAGAAACAATTACACGATCCAAATCAGACCTATCTGAAGAAACCTAAGACCAGGACTGGTCACTCGTACGTGTTAAAGACCTCTGCCAAACCCAATAAGCTCATTCCAACCTTTCACACCCTCCTCTACAACCATCCCACCAGAGTCATTCCGCTAATAAGTTTTTCGGTGAAAAAACCACGTCCCGTGGACGAACCCATTAACTAATTACGCATCTACATACAGTACCTCCGAAATCAGCCGCGCGGTAGCAGCCTGATTCCAGTCTCAAGACATAGACGCCATACAAAAATACCTCATCTTCGTACATACAAATACGACTAATACGGACATCCGAAATACGAAACCGTGGCCATTATCAAGTCTCCATCGCGTATACGCGGATAGCCACACACATACCTCGTCTATTGGCCCGTTTCGCTGGTCAAAATAACGACGACGAGCCGGGAAAAAAAGCTAAAACTTTCCCATTACAATTAATAGATATATAATTAGAAAAACCTATGCTACGGAGCCGAGCCAGGCAGAAGACATTCCATCGGTTTCCTGTCTGTATGCATGGCTGAAAACGGTAATTAAGTATACTCTATTCGATGCAAATGGCGAACGATTACATGTAAATGATGCGATGTACTATCATTGGATGCATTTTGTATATATACCGTACGAGTTTAGAATAGAGGTATACGCAGGTACGGTGCTGGTTTAGCGCGTGCATGGCGTATCCATACGACTGCAATAAGTACACTGTACAGATACCCTAGGTAGGCATACGTAAACGTATACACGTCTACATTCTTGCTGTAGTGATTTTTCTCTCTCTTCTTTTAAATCTCGGTTTAATGATCGGTTGTCAGCTCGTACAAATTGGTTTTCTAATATGAATATTTTAATTACATCGTATTTGCCAAAAAGTCTCGCTCGTACGTTTTAGGCTCGTACACATACAATGATTTGGCGTTTACATGGCATAATGACGTGTGTTGTACCATATATACGATTGGCTGCGAAATACACGACCTGATCGTACGTCTCAATCGATACAAAACACTCGAGTTCTCTTTCATTACGATACATGCTCTCGTATAGCGTATAAATAAATCTATAATATAAAACCAGTTCTAATTGTTAACCATTTTTAGGTAATATCCGTAACGTAAAAAGATGAAGACGTTGTACACTTATAAACCTTCGTCTACGTCTACGTCTCAGACTTAAGAAGTCAATTCCGATTCACATGGTAGTCGTCGACCGCATTCACCTGATCCGATCTCCCCAACACGATATGTAGCTAAATTGATAATAACTGGTCGTTTCGCCAAATCGGCTGGCGCGTATTCAAATACCATAGGCAACACGACCATCGCGCCACCACCGCCACAAAAATATTAATTCTCTTTATCTAAAACGATACCGAAACAGAGAGGGGCAAAAATAGGTAAAAAGAAAAGAACGAGGTTCGGTTACGGTGCCGAAAATCCGAACCCATAACCGTAAAATCCTCAGTGGGAAGTATTTGGAAAAAGAAGAGAAGAGAAAAAAAAGCGTTTATAAATCGATACGATTCCGATATTAAAACGTTGATCACGTATTAAAAAAATAATTTACATCTCGACGGGGTACCCAAGAATCTGCCCCCTGTTAATGTGTCAAACTGGCAAGTCATCCTGGTTACGTATACCGTTCCCTTTCGTCTCATCATCGTCGTAATACACTTCAGACGTACGCATTTTTTTTTCTAACATATGGCCACATAGTATGCAATTTCCTCACCACTCGAGGAACATTTTAACCCCCTCGTAAGATGGAAAATTTCACCCTGCTTGATTTTCCAAATGCTCGAACCGTCGTACATATAAGAATCAATGAATCGGCAAAAACCGCAATCCGTACGCAAACGACGCGTCTTTTTACGCCTAATTTAAAATAACAATAAAAAATTCACTTCGAAGGCTCTGGAAAATCAGCATAGCAGCCGAAAGAGGAGGCTTTCTGCACCTCGCGCGCGCGACTCCTCCGCTAGGTACGTCTTATATGTGTGCACTTTGCGAACGTTACATGAAATATTAATTTGGCCGATACGCGTCGTGAATATCGCGCATTTTTCAACAATATAATAACACAATAAGGCCATTTATTTATGATTATAACCACGGTGCGCCGCCGCCACCGTCCAGTTAACATCGTATAAACGCTGACAAATAGGTACGATGACCTCGACGAAATCGTATAAAAATCGCGCATAGTCGACTCGCGCGACCACAGTTATACGTTAAGTGATTCAGCTAAATATTTAGCCACCGTGGGTGTAGAAGAGAAAATTCTTCGCACGATTGAAAAAAAAAAAAAAAAAATTCCAAAATCCACCAATTATGATGAAATTTACACCTTAAAAACGTTACCACCTCTTTGGGTCGAGAATACACCGAAACTGGTTTCGCACTCGCCAGCATAATCGGTTGGAAAAAAATTTTCAACTTTTTTTCAATAAAAAATGCAATAAATTGATGCATCGTGGATGTTTCAGATGCACTTCTCGCCATCGAGAAATTTTTACGAGCTTTTGGCACTTCATTTTCATCATTGCCAAAGGAGTAGTTTTGCTACTCGTTGATAAAGTGTCTACCCAACCAGTACATAAGTCAAAAACCTACACAAAAGAAAATCAGTAAAAATCAGCGAACAATCGCTGAAATTTTAGTGATTTTTTTCTAATTTTTCACTGATTTTTTAAATCAATTTTCAGCGATTTTTCAGTGATTTTTCACTAATATTTCAGTTTTTGACAAAATCACTGAAAAATCAGTGAAAATTAGTAAAAAAATCACTGAAAATCACTGAAAATTGATTTAAGAAATCGGTGAAAAATTATAGAAAATCACTAAAATTTCAGCGATTTTTCACTGATTTTTACTGATTTTTACTGATTTTTTTTTCAACTGAAGATATATTTCTTTCCTTGAACAAAAAAAACTGAACCTGTTGGGAGACTCTTGAAATGTGATGTAAAAAATCGTTACAGAACCTTATCACGATCGATAATTTAATTAATTCACTTGTCGCGATCGAGGCAATTCTTCAATACAGCTCTCGAATAAGTCATAAAACTCGTATACTTGACCGTACACCCAAACAAGAACAATCCAACACACATTAAAAGATTTACCTAATTGTATTCTTCTCGCGCTGTGCGCTGTATCGTTTTCTCGACCCATAATGAATTCAACTCTTATTTTATTTTTTTTTATAATACCCCAGAGTTCGATCTTTTATACGCGTTGAAGCTTCGAAACCTCGTTAAATAACATTTTTCTCCCTTTTTCTGTTCCATTAACATAAAGACTTAAATAGTAGAATGTCTTCGCATCATTAAAACGAACCGAGATGTGGAAAAAACCAACCCGAGAAACCGATTGTACCCGCATTTAATTTTTTTTTTATTGCACCGAAGGACAAAATCCACATACAACGTCAAAAATTACCGTAATAAAGGCACCGAATCCCACCTTCTTTTATTTTATTTTCACCTAACTTTTTCGTGTTCTTTTTTTTCTCTTTCGACTCAATCCTCAAATAAAATCAAATCCAATAAAATTTGGATCCTTTTTTGGGTACGTTTTGGTCCTGAATATTTGACAGACCAAACGAGGATGGTTCTTTTTTTCATTCTTCTTATATTTTCCAATTTAGATGGGAGAAATTTCAGTGGGAATAGGCTGGTTCAGACGAAGGACATTTTTTTCTCATTTTCAAATAAATTTCTAATTTTTTTTTCAGCAATTTTTTTTCTCAATTCATGGACTTTTCAAAGAAGTTGAAAATTCTTTTGATGTAATTCAACCATAAAAAAAAAATATGATATAAGTATACAAAAAAATTGTCTTTAGAACAGACGCAGTTTGTCTCTCTTTTTTCACGAAAACTGGCCAAAAACAGCTCAAATTATTATAGAAATTGCACAATAAGGGTTCTTGGAATTTTAGAAAAAAAAATCCAGTCCATCAGTGAATCACTTCGAGGTTAATTTTAAAGCAATATACTTGATAAAAAAAAAAAAAAAACTCCAAACATTAAATTACTCCATACGTAAAAAAGCCTAAAAACGCAAACCCACGTACGAGAAAAAATAAGTCGAATTAATTATACGCGTTAAAATTTCGCTTCTGTCCACGTCCAGCTCACTCGTCAGCCCAGAGCGATCGAAAAAAATCACGCTGGAAAAAAATATCCCCTATCGCGGTATCACATTACCACCGAGCGAAGCGTGGAATTATCAACCTACTCGCGTTGACAGCCACGAGTGTCGAAAAAATCGCTTAATATGTATACGAAAATTTCCATTAATGTGCAGCACACCTGATACCGATACATACGCGATCAAAATGGCAGATAATCGAAATACCAGCGTAATAAATTCACGGCAATTAATTCACACCAACATTTCGATCAACACCTTTTTCCAATTCGTCGATACATCATTATTACCTATGTACGCGTACGAGTACATCCTGGCTGGGTCGTCGGTCGTCTAACCGTACGAGACTGCGAGGGGGAAGACACAGAGGAGAAATTCACAGAAATGTTAACATCGATATTGAACATGTAAACGAGATCTTGAACTCGAGCTCATACATATCTATATACTTCAGAACAACGGTTTTTAAACCGCCTTCGCAACCGATACGACTTTTTCAATTATTAATTACATCTGCTCAATTTTCTTGTGTTTTTTTTTTCACCCAACAAAAGGACCGGTTTTGCGAAAACTTCCGGCGAAACAGGATCACGGATGAGGTGATAAGAGACTGTTTGATGTTGCGGTTATGTCTACCTATACCTATATGCAAAAGAAAGAGTTCGATCGGATTCGTACGTGTAGAATTGTAGATATTATACCTATACCATTGCATTTCCACGCTACATCGGGTTTATCAACATATAGTCCAGTGTACTGGCGACCTAATTAAAATATCTTTTGACGTCGATAAAGCTCTCTGCGGTAATTAATAAATCAAATACACATGCGCGTATTGAAACGGTGTAATCCGAGTATAAAAATTATCGGTTTACGACCCGCATACCAAAACACAGATGCATGTGGGTCCGACAGTAATGGTGAATTTATTTTTATTTTATTTTTTTTTAGAGAGAAAGTGCTCGCGGAAACTTCACCGTACACAATGAGTACTATGTACTTGTTCTGTTAGAAATCTCATTCTAACGCCTGTCAAATATCAAAATACTCATTGTTGATTTTTTTCACAGCACTTGGCGTACCTACGTACATTCGTATCTTACAACCAAACCAACGGTATATGCTGAGCGGTCAAAACAAATATTCTCTGATTGACAACCCGAGCTCCATAATGAAACACCCAAAGACGATGCAACTCCGAGGTGCGTACACGATGAGATAACTCGTAAAACTAGATATCCAAAGGAAACGTATTTTTACACCCGAGCCTATAGGTAATAGGTATATATAAGCAGTCGTCGACTTACGGAGCGAGGGTACATCAGTACATGTAGATGTACACGAACAACAACTCGTAAGGTCGCATTAAGTTAATTAAGCCGCCTTCAGATAATCATAAAAATACTCGGCTCTCTCACAAACTGAAACAGGTGCTTATCAGCGAAACGGTAAGGGTATACGGGTTGCCAGGTAAGGGAGTAAATAACCCGATGAAATTATTACCTCGGCTGTCACCTATATTACGATACTGTCTCGTGATTTTTAATTGACGAACTGGTCTCGTAAAAATAGCACTTCGGTTCTAGCGTAAAACTGCGCCCGATCGTAGTTAAAACTCCTAATACCGGTTAGGGGCGCCGGAAAGGGGTGACATTTCGCTCAAAAAAGTTACTTTTTTGAAAAATTTAAATGGAATAAATTTTCAACGTCGAAATTTAGAAAAATTGGTTCTAAAATTTCTTCAAGATCTTTAAAAAATTGAGAAAAAACCAAAAATATTCAAAATTTTTCAAATCAAAAATTTTATTTATTTTTTAAATCAAAAAAATTTCCAAATTTTTTAAAAATAATTTTTTTCCCAATTTTTAAAAATTTCAAAAAATTTCAAAAATCAAAATTTTCATTTTTTCAAATTGAACGAATTTTTTGAAAATCAAATTTCCAAGAACAGATTTAAAAATCGCAATTTTTAATTTTTTTCAAAATTTTTCAAAAATGAAATTTTATATAATTCTAAAGAAATGGGCAAGCTTTTTAGAAACATTCGTTGTCAATTTTTCAAAAATCGAAAATTCTTAAAAATTTTTGCACATCTTTAAAAAATAAAAATCCTCGAAAAATTTAAAAATTTCTAAAATCCAAAAATTCCTCAAGTTACCGCACCACTTCTCGAATCTCTGGCCAGTGATGCCCATCTCGTCGCATAACCCTGCCAATATTCTCAAAACTCACCCTTAACAACCGCATTCTTGAAATCGTAGACGATAAACTGAAAGCCTCCGCCGATGTAATACTCTTGAGTGCATATCCGATTCTCGAGATTCCACACATAAGAGTTCTCCCTATGGAAATAGCACTCTTTGAAACATCATCCACGAACAATTACCCTTTTAGAGTGCTATCAAAAAGGTCTTTGTTTACATGGCAAATCTTACACTCTTCTTGTAAATTTGATATTTTCGACGTTACTTGAGGGAAGGCGAAAGCGAAAGCCAACAAGTCAAGCCAAGCCTGCAGATAACATCATCACTTCCTTCGACCTTTTTTTTTTTTTTTGGCGGTTCAATGTGTTAAAACACGATAAAACACCTAAGTTGCCGCGTACGTACGCCGAATGAAAAATATACGCTTATAAATCTTCGTTAAATAAGCCAAAACAAAAAAGAAATATATATATCCCGAGCTGATGAGATAGGATGCCGGGTAACTGGATACTTTGTGGCGTCGAACACGTTCGAAGGACCGAAAAATGTATGAAAAAGGAAGGAAAAAAGGTATAAGGATCTTTTTAACACCCGATGTTGGTTTCAGACATCAAAAACGTGTTAACAATTTACCAAGACAAGCGACCTAATCACCGCGTATGTATGCTCTTGTAAATATACGTATATATAAGGAACCGTTAAAGTATCTTTTGAGGATGACTCGCTAGAAGGCGCAGGGGGAAAAGTAGGTATTAAAATTACATATACGGATTCGAAAGAAGAGCGAGGAGGAAAATGGCAACTTATTCAATGACGAGAACAAATCCAGCTTGTAACCTATTCCACAATGCTGACATTATCTGTCTTACGGTTCCCATAACAAATGGCCATTGTATACGGACACAACGCAGTAAAAACCCTATTACGGTTTTTTTTCCTCGCTCTCTCTCTGCGACTGCGGTATCTCTACACGTATACATACACGCTTCGCAAACACTCGACTAACATATGTTAGCGGTAAGTGGTCATTTCGGCAAAAAGTGCTGCTCGTTTCGGTATATAACAGATGTGAGAACAAGGCAAATATCACATTCTATAAGGCTACTGCCGACGCCGCCTTGCATTATGGTCAATCATAAACATACCGTCCGAGTTACCGGACTAATTATGAAATTTTCTCGATTGTACGACCGACGCCGCCAGCAGATCAACGCGGCAAGTCGACCAATCGGTAGACGAATGCCAGCAACTTGGACGAATCTATCGTCGTCGGTTGAAGACACCACCGCGTGACAAAGATCGTCGTAAATCTTGATTTTTTCCAATTCGACAACGAACACTGTACACCGCTGTAGGGTATATTTCGCGATATATCTTTCAATTTTCACACACACTCGTTTAAAAATAACTCCTGCGTCATATTGTTAAATGAAAACCTACGAGTGATCGTCGGGGTTTCGTTAATTGAATAACTCGCTAGAATATATTTTCCTCGCGCCATTTCTTTCTTTCGCCTTCAGCGTCTCAGAGTTTGAACAGTTTTATTAGCAGATCGACGGTTTTTTTTTTTTTTTTTAAATTGCCAAGCCAATTTATTAACGTGCGGTACAGACCGGATATCGCGGATAGCGTACAGACGTATACTCGAGTGTTTATGAAAATTGCAAACGTAAATACCGAAATATCTACAAAGAAACAACTGTTGGTTGCTACGTAATAAATAAAACATTACGATCGAGTCGACTTACATTTAAATTGGTTATCTTGAAGCTGATTCCATAATTAGAATTTATCACGAGCCATCTTGATTTTATCTGTAAAAAGGCAAAATTAACAATTAGTTACCAAAATAGATGTAATGTACGTTCGCGGTAAAGGGCTCTTATTCCAACGAGGAGAAATTCTACCTCTCGTAAAGTATTTTTTTTCCTCCACTTTACGGCCTGTGAACATCCATAGGTACACAACGTGTTTTACTACCTTTGAGGAAAGCTGAGTGTATTTTGAATGATTTCGAATTCGTGAAAAAAAATAAAAAGAAACGGAGGCAATTATTTATAGACGCTGACGATCCACTTGAGAAAAAATACCCTAAAGAAGCGGTAAAGAGACGAGATATGTTAAACCGAGCAGATTAAATGGCTCTTAAATTGCCCATTCAATCTATTCCGCAGACTGTTGTGGATCTTAAATTGGATTTACGAGACGAATTTCACGTCAGAGATTAATTCCCTTATTTGGAGGTGGAAAAAATACAGAAATTATAGAAATACAAATACCAAACGACCAATTTAGGTTTAGAAAAAATTGTCGAGAAAGAATTTTTGCAAATAGCACCTCTTCCTCAACTTTTTCAATTTTTTTTTTTTTGGGGGGGGGGGGGGGGGGTTTCCAATTTTCCCAATTTTTCCATTTTTGAAAAATCTTTATTTTTTTCCAATTTTTCAATTATAATTTTATTTTTGAAATTTTCCCTAAATTTCAAATTTTTGCGAAAGTTTCTCTGCTTCAATTTTTTACTTTTTCATTATTTTCTGATTTCTCTAAAATAATTCAATTTTTAAAATTTTTCAATTTTCCAGGTTCTTCAATTTTTTTTGAATTCCCAAAGTTTCAAATTTTTCAAAATTGTTCGATTTTTGAAATTTTTTGTTTCTTTTTATTTTTTCAAAATTTCTCAAAATTTTTTCAATTTTTTGATTTTTGGAAAATTTTTCCATTTTTTAGATTTTAAAATTTTTTCAAAGTCATCAATTTTTGACATTTTTTCAATTATATTTTCAAAATGTCTCAATTTCTCACAGTCACGAGAATTTCCACCCTTTGTAATTTTTTTGAGATTCCAAAAATACATTTTCCAATTACCTCGGATTTGAGTTTCAACTTCTCGCGGGTTCCCACGACATTCATACAACCTGACCTCGAATTTAGCCATTTCAATAATAAATAATTGGCGACATCTTTTTTTAGAAAAATTCGCAATGAAAAATCCTACACGCAAATTCTATCCCATTTTTGGCCTCATCGTCAAAGAAATAAAAAAAAAATCAACAAAAACCTTATCCTTTCACAACCCCACACAATTGAAACCTGCAAAAAATACGTATCTGCCGAAAATTACACTCGTCAAGCTTCGACATAATTCGGAACATTTGCGAGGTCTATTCATCGCACACAATGGTAAAAATATTGGGGCATAATTTAGCCCATCGTTCGATAAAAGGCGTCTCGAAAGTACTGGCATGATTCGACGAGAACGAAAATAAATACGGAATAGGGAACGCCGCTCGATACATAGGGGGATACGCGGGGGGTTTCGGTGTAATTAAAGTCATAAACGTCAATCACCATATTCAAATGGTGCGAAACGAGCTCGCATATATAAGGCGGCGTTTAATTATCCTTTATAAAGACGTATAATGAAAAAGTAAAAAGGCCTCGGCAAATGAACTAAAAACTTAATAAAATTTGACACAAACTTTTCCCCTTATTACGGGTACTTGGAATTGAACTTGCGAACGACCGCAAGTTTTAATGTTCGAAAGCACGACGCGATTCCGTCGTATAACAAAACACTCATAAACACCCAAGACATCTTGCCACAAGCTTCTCAAACTTCTCACCTGAAAAATCTCTACCATTTCTGAAGTTGCTAGAGCCATAATACCTAATGGGTCATACTTTTATCGAAATACAGGGTGTCTGGTGAGTGGTCTGCCAAACTGAAAAATTGGATATGACCAGGTACCACTAAAAAAAAACTTTTGGTGAAGTTGTTGCCTATGTTGAAAATTGAAGGGGCAAATGCTATTTTTAAAAAAATTGAATCGAAAAAATTTTCAAGTATGGGGATGGGTAGTAAATTAAAAACTGAGCAAATTTTG
>FIZT01055976.1:0-20018 GCA_900065295.1 Paracoccus marginatus
TTTTTGTTTTTCGATCATAAATGAGTATAACACAATTAACCAAGACCATATCACTGGAAAAATTTTTTTTTTGGACTCTATGTAAATTTCAAAACCTTGAACCCCCATCCGGGAATTGAGTTTTCAAGTTAGAGCCCCAAATTTTTTTTACAGTCTTTTGACATGCCCCCACAACTTTTTTTCACTAGCCGTCCCAACTTTCCAAAAAAAGCAAAAGACGGCCCACCCTAGTGTGGGGGAGTCATTTTCAGCCACGATCGAGATAATTTCACAAGTTTTTGGATTCGCCGGTCCGGTCGATATCTGCAGTACGATGGAGCTCAAGATTCAGATTCATTTTTTTTTTAAATAAATTTTTTTTCTCAAGTCGAAGCAATTGAATTTTTTTCTGAAAAAATCAAGAAATCAATTTTCTAAAGTTTTTTTTTTATAGAAGTATAAAAAACTTGTATTTTTTAGAAATCAAAGTGGCATTTTTTTTATTTTTTTCAATCTTTAAATAGACAAAACGTGTTTTTTGAATAAAAACATTTTTTAAATCAGAAAGTAGATCTCTCTAAAACCAAAAAAAAAAATTCATTAAAAAAAATGACGTTTTAAAATACGAATTAAAAAAAAAAATCAAAAATTCAAACTCAGAAGGACGCCCCGGAGCTCGATCCATCGTACCTCAGCAACAGCAGTTGTCGTTTTCTCGTAAAATTACGCTTCTATTTTCATAATTAAATTGGGAGACCTGCGAAAATGATAAAAATTTAGCCACTTTTGATCTCGTTCAAGCCACAACTCAGTACTGCAGACGACTCGCACCAATCGCTTACAAAAACTCGGCTGGCGAACGTGCCAACGAGATATTTTCGTGTCCGGGATTAAAATTAATTAATTACGTAAATACGACGTGAAAATTTTCCATTCGAAATGGAAACTGAAACGTACATTAATTTCTCCGGCGCAATTGTGAAAATTCTACGACGTTTTTAATTCCATCGCCTATTCGGAACATTATGAACGATTTAAAAAAGAAAAATCAAAAAAATTGAAAAAGCTGCCTACGTAGACGTAGACGTACACGAGTCGAAGCACCCGAAGCTGGGCTCGATGTACGCGAATGCCTCGTATTATCAGTAGGTAGGTAGGTAGGTAGGTAGGTACAGTCGACGGATAAGAGTTATCTACTAATTACCACAATGGCAGCTTAATATCACCACGCCTTTGTTTACTTATTACGTTAACACTTTGGCTAAGTATTTCGGCTTGGGGAAAAAAATGAAAAAAAAAAATGACATAAATAAATCAACGTACTACCAATATAACAAAACAATCAAAAAAAAAAAAAACCAACAGGTAAAACAACGCGATGTTTTTGGTAACTAATCATACTAGATACCTATACTTAATCGAAGAGCGTACTTACATCGTACCTATACGCTCAATCTTCCATGACGCCCCCGCTCCTTATTTAAATCGAATCGCCTCGAGGGTGGTTTTGGAAATATTGGAAAATAAACAACTCGCCAATCGCGATCCCGATCGAATAAGTACATATACATATTAATTAGTCGACATAAAGCCTCCAAGGTCGTAACGGTAACGTTCAGTCGTGGAAATCTGCCTGCTCTGCGCCTCCTTCGACACACCGACAATCAATACGACGATGACGGCGACGACGACGGAGAACGTTTTTTTCCAATTCTCGGGGAAAACACTTTGTTGCGCCATCGAACCTAAGCCAAAGTCGAGAAATTTCTGCATCGATAATGTAGTATATCGTCGTTCGTCGCCTCGCTTCGTTATAATTATGAAAGAACGAATCCCCTCACGAACCGTCTTCTCTACGTAGGTACATGTATATGATTACAGAGTCAAGACATTGTAAGCTATAGACACTTCTTAATACGTATACGTATAGGGTGTTTCTAAGCTAACGACTCAAAACTCGGTTCTTTCAGCGTATCAACTCGTTAGTTTCACCCTCCCTCCACCCTTCAAAGCTTCCCACAATTCGTGCCATCTACGCAAAAAAGCAAATATAAAATATTAAAAATCTTCGTAAGTATTAGGTACGCTTTGTTGAGATGAAAAATCACTTCACCTCATCTCACCACACCGGCTCCTACTCTACTCGACGATGCGCGACAATATGAGCATGAAAATTTATGGCAATTTTTCTAACATTTTTGCCAGCACGCTAAATCAAATTATGGCATAACCGAGTAACGATATAACGTGCGCCTTTTCTCCAGCTACGATGGCTAGAGTTGTGGGGGAAAGAAATACATTAGTATAATCCTGTTCCTGTACGTACGTAAAAAGGAATTCATTCGCAGGCACGACTACTTGACGGGTGTTTTGGTATATCTACGTGGTTAGAGTTCGAATAAGGGGGGAGGGGGTGGGTAAAGGATCAGAATCGGTTTATGCGAGATGTCAGAAATTTGTAAAAAAAAAGTTTTGAACGCGAGAATTTCCAACTGAAGTGAGACGTAGGAAAAATTTACACGAAATTTTCTCTTTCTAATGCTGCATGGATTTTGAGGTCGAATTTTCAAATTTATCGAAATTTAAGGAATTTTTCTTTTTTGAAAGAAGATTTTAATTTTTTACAATTTCAACTTGACAAGGTTCTTGAATTTTCAATTTTTTTTTCAATTTTTCAAATTTTTCAATTTTCAAAATTTTGACATTTTTAAATTTGCAATTTTTTGCAATTTTTACTTTTCCAAAAATTTTTTCAATTTTTCAATTTTTTAAAATTATTAAAAATTATTAGGTGCCTATATTTTTACAATTTTTTTGTTTAACCAAAAAACTAAAATTTTCATATTTATTAGAATTTTTTGATGTTTTGACAAAATTTTGAATTTTTGATTTTTTTCCAACAAAAATCTTTTTCAGAAAAAAAATTTGATGCTTAGAAATTTGAAATTTCGTGATTTTTCAGTTTGAAATTTTTTTATAGGTATTTCAAAAGAAATCATCAAGCATATTTTCACAATATTGGTTTTGAGAAATTTTCAACTTTTATTCATTTGGGTGGGACATTATTTCGAATTTCCAAATTTTTCAGGTTTTTTTTTCAACATTTTTATTCTCCCCTTTCTCCATTGTCATGGCGGTATTATGGTTATCGGCCATTTATGGATGGCAAAAATCAACGTTTTAAAAATAATGGAAAATTTTGAATTTTCTAAACAATTTAGTCTATTTTTAATTTTTTAAATTTTTTAGGATGATGTTTCAACATTTTCAAAAATTTTTCAATTTTCTTTTCACTCTTAAAATTTGGATTTTATCGAATTCCCTAATTTAGATTTTTCAGTTCCTTAATTTCTTGAAAATTAAAATTTTTCAGTTTTTTGGAATCTACTTTCTATTTGCTGTTTTGTTTTTTTTCCAATTTCACTAGTTGAAATTTTCAATTTTCAATTTTTTACTGTTTTTTATTTTTATTCTTTTAAAATTTAAATTCAATTTGCCTTCTATCTTTTTTTTTTTTTTTTTCAAAAAGGTTGTCAAAAATTTCAATATTTGGAATATTTTGAATTTTTTAAATTTCGTATTACTTACAAATGATGCATAATTTTTGAATTTTTTTATTCTCGTGCACAACTTTTCATTTTTTCCCCATAATTTTTTTCATTACATTTTTCAAATTGTTCTGATTTTTTTGACCAAGTTTTCTGTCACAGTTCCCATTTTGCTGAAATTAACTCACTTTTTTCAAGCCCCACAAGACGTAGATATGGAAAGTACGTATTACAGCCTTATTTTGCAAAATACTCGTACGTATTATCATATTCCTCACAAGTTATAAGTTATAAATCATGGCTAAATAAAATTTTCGGCTAATTCCACTCTCCCACGAAGGCGTAGGTAGGTAGCGAGTACACACAGAACATTTCTCAAGACTCACCCAGACCTTGAAACTTTCCCATTCTCTCCAACAGGTACGCAGGTAATTACGCTAATACTCGACCATTTATCATTTTTTTTTCAACTCGACAATACTCGTACCTAGGTACATAAATACACAACCACGTGAACGTTGAAAATTTTGAAAAAAAATCTAAATATATTTTTCATCCGTGGATTTTCATGCAACATGTCACACAGCTTCGCATCGTCGAACACGGAAACGTATTCATTTCACGAAAGACCACCGTATTCAAAACCTTATCATATCACTGTACGGCGGGTGAAGTAAGGGGTGGGAAACGCAATCGTATGAATACCAAATTTCTGTTTCATTTTTTTTTTTTTTTCACATTGTACTTACTACTTAAGCGAGTTTTTTGCACGAGATACAGAGCTATGTACATATACATACGCGTAAGTAGGTACCATATATTTAATTATTCGGTAGCGTGACTATTTCGACACCAATTTTCAAGGATAGCTCACATAGGCACAGTCAAGTGAACCGAGTAAAATTTGTCTGTACCGTTTCGACCTTGCCCACGATACTCGTTGAACCGCGTAGGTACATATAAGCGCCTAATTTATCGAAAGGGTCGTCGACTATATATTTCGGCGCTCTAATTTTTTTCTTTTGCAATAACCGATCGCGTAAGCTGAGCTGTTCGGCAGACGGGGAAAGGACTAGTACGCTCTTCGATGTTAATATCGAATTATAATATATAGTATAAAAGGGAAATGGTCGGTCAGGGGTAGGGGTAGGGGGGAGACACATACATATAATAAACAGTAAACACGGTATTTGTTCTTTTCTTCTTCAAGAACTATCACTATCCAAAGCACTGGTCGGCTCTTTCTCGATGTAGCTGTCCGCGTTGCCTTGTAATTCGGTCGCGTCCGCTATGTCGTCGTCGACGTCCAGCTTCGCGTCGCTGGTGCATACTCGACATTTGCAGCATACGATGCAGGGTGCGGCCAGCAGCAGCAGAGGCGACGCAATCAGCAGTAGGATGCCGAAGCCGGCGAAAATACTGATTACCTGCGTCCGGTGCCAGATGACCGATGCTCTCGAATGGCCTAGTTTGTTCTTGCACGGACCTTTGTCGTAGTGCCTCAAGAGGAAATCGTCCTGCGAAGGAAAAAATACGGAAATTAGTATAAACTGGGTGGTGGTTTCGAGGGTCGACTATTTAAATGAGTGATTATAATATTGATTCGTGGATAGGTAGAATACATATGACGGACGATGACACTTTTGATGTGAAAGAAAAAAGTTGAATGATTGTACAGATAATTGACGATTCTAACGATTATTCTGATAAATTTGCGTGAGTATCGTATGTTACTGTAATTAATAAATTATGATTTTTTTTCTTTGTTGAAAAATAAAATTGAAACATCAAATTTTTCGAACAAACGTTTACAATTCAGTTTTTCTTTTAGTGAATTTTTTTCTACCTTTCCGAACTTTGAAAATGGACCAAAGAAATTTCTTGAAAATTCAGAATTTTTCAACAAAATTGAAAATTGTACAATTTAAAAAACTAAAAAAATTGAAAAATTCATAAAAAACTGAAGAAAAAATCAAATTAAAAAATTAAAAAATGAACAAAAAATTATTGAAAAAGCTGAAAAATTGAAAATACTGAAAATTTTTTGGAAAAATTGGGAAATTAAAATTCTACAAATTGAAAGAAGGAATGGAAATTTTAAAAAAAATAAATAAAAAATTGAGCAATTAAAAAAGGAACATGAGCCAAAAATTTACCAAAAAGAAAAATTTGTTCAAAAAAATGAAAAACAGAAAATTTGAAATAAGTACTTAATAGACGAATAACAAATTAAAAAATTATCAAAATTTCGAAAAAATTGAAAAAAATTAGAAAAAAATCAACATTTAAAAAAATGGTGAAAAAATAAAAAACTGAAAAAAATCGAAAAACAAACAAAAGTGAAGAGTTTAGATAGAATAAGTGGAAAACCACAAATAAAAAGTTTGAAAACAATAAAAAATGAAAAGAATAGAAAAAAGAATGAAAGATAGAGAAAATCAAGGAGGAAATAGAAATATTTTTAGGTAAAAAGTTGGTGAAAATTTGAAAACATTAAAAATCCAAAATAAAGTGATAGAAAGCGAAATAAGGTACTTGAAAAAAAAATGATACAAATGTCAAGATATCCTATACGTCGAAAAAAATTTCAACTTTCTACCATAAACCGTTATCGAGTTATCTACGCTCGAAGCTTACATTAGCATATCCAACTTTTTCTCGAAACGTTGACTCCTCGTAGCTGCCCTCCAAAATCCCTTATTACGGAGCTGCGGTTTGCGGCATTCGTCATCTCTCATCGAGATCTACTCACACAAAAAATTTTTTTTAAAACGCCGACCCCCCCCCCCCCCCCCCCCCCCCCCCCCCCCACAAAAAATTTTTTTTAAAACCCCGCCCCCCCCCCCCCCCCTCCCTCCCTACTACTTTGCGTACGATTTGACATGGAATGACCCTTTCGCTAGTTATTCATATAAGTAAGTTTCTTTTTTTCTTTTTTCAAAATTACAAATTCTCGAACTCCAATAGGAACCATCCTTGAAAAAAAAATCCAGTCTTATTGTGAAAATCTCCGATAAAAAATCAATTCAATAAAAATCAATTCGTAATAGAAAAGTTATTTGTGAAACCCATCACGAATTCACATAAGTATTACGCAGTATCCAAATTTGAAACACATTTGCGCCGATGAATTCGTCATCGTGAATCACAAATTTATATTTTCTACATACCTAGAGCTAAACTTGAAATCTTACACAACAATCAGCACTAGAATAGAATCATCCTATTTACACAAGTGTTCGACAGGTGGTCGTAAAAAAAAATATTCACCCACGAGCAAACTCGAAATCACCATTATCTTACCAAAATCGTACCGAACCTTATTCTTTACGAAGGTCCCAAACGTTGAAGTCGATCGAGTATTATTTTGATCGAAATGATTCCATCAAGGTTATTGGTTTGTTTCGTGGTATTTTGGTGTTTGAGCCACGCGCAGGAAAACGGTAAAATTTAAACATAATGGATGTTTAGTGAAGCAAAGAATTCAGTTTCTTTAATTGGTTTCATCCTTTCGCAGCCCTTATCTTCGATTTGAAAGAGGAAAAACTGATGGAAATTAGCCAATTTGACCACAAGACAGTTTGCAAGTATTGCATAAGCGCTTGTCCTCCAGCCGGGCCAAATTCCGAAAAAGAAGACCTAATTAATGACGAGATTTCGAGAACGGGAATGAGTATTTTTGTGGAAAATGTCTATTATTCGCCTATATCCGTAGGTAAAATGAAGATAAATATATGCGAGAAGCCCTTCATCCCTTCGCTGGTTTGGGATAGAGAAGAGAAGTCTTACGAAGTTGGGTACGAAGTATGTATAAAAATTTTCCACATAGTTGGAGTTCTCTTGCTCGATAAAATTTTCACAATTTCATCTTTTCGTTGCAGATGTACTACGAAGAGGAAAGTATTCACATGAAATGTTGGTTGTATGAGCAATACAAAAAGGTAAAGATGCCAGCATTTGAATTGTTTAAACATTTAAAAAAAAGGTACTATTCGTGTACTCTATTACGTGAACGAACAACAGGTCGTCGGTGGTGAGCCTGAAATCGCGGAAAAACTACCTCCCAGCGAAGATGTAATAAAAATCCTGCCAGAAGGAGAAAATACCAAATTCGAAGTAATTGATCAGCCAGGCAAAAAAATGGTAAGCGAGCCACCAAAAAAATCTCAACGTCAATTCAAATACCTATTCTCAAAATTTAATCTCGAATTTTCCTAAATTTTGAAGATTTTCCACTGGATCGATGTTTTATCTATCTACGTATTCGAGAAGCATAATATAAGAAAGATTTCTGTGACCGAAGATACAATTAACGACCATTATTTCCGAGCTGGAACCATTCCCTACTGCGAGACCTATTTTTCGGGCGACAATGAAACCGAAGACGTTTCCCATCGGATACCCGATATGAATGAAACCTACAACGTTCCTCTTCAGATACACGGTGAGAAGCGCCCAGCACAAGGATCGTACTCGGGTAGCGGAGTATCGGCTAAAAAACAAAAAACGAGCGCAGAGCAATCGGAAAATATGGCGAATCGTTTGGTGAAAACGCAAATCGTGCCGATGGCCATGGTCCACACCCGGGCTGCTCGACTCGCCACTTGTATCTATTTGAATATCGCATTCGTCTGGGAAGCAGTTGCCAACAACGTATTGAGTAAAATCGATTTATACCTATACGCTCTCAATCGAGTAAGAAATTCATCAAATTATAACTGAACTGCGTCAAATTAAGAAATCAAGCTTGAATATGATTTTTCCGATTATTTTCAGTCCTTCCCTACCAAAATGACCATAGAATTTGGCGTCAGTGGCGAATTACAAGGAATGCGAGAAGAAATGCCATTCGAGCATCACCTGTTCACCAAGTTCACCGTGCCCAAGATTATTTATCGGTTTGCCAAAATCACCGTAGATAGGCAACCGCACGGGGCGCTCGTTATAATCCATAATAGCGTCGAACCTGTACACGACGACGACAGAATTTGCCCAGTTGCGGAGGAATTAGGCGGCTGGGATGATATCAAGAATGAAAATATCATTGGGTTAAGTTATGCGTGTGCTGCGACACAGAACGTATACAGAAAACTAGGATTCGATGAGACGAACTTCCCGAAAGAAATGATACCACTGCAGTTGAACAGTTTTCCAAACCGTATGGTAATTGAGTATGAGAGTGTGATGGATCAAATTAATAACACACTCGAGGATATTAAAAAGTTGTACACCGTAGATTTAGACTAGATCTGGTGTAAATAGTATTTCTTTACATATATTTCAACAGACGAAGTGTTGGAATTATTCTATATTTATTGTATTTTTCAATTTTTTCCCCTCATCATCGTTGCACCTGTCAATCTGTGAGAGATTGTAGCCCACGAATTCGCGCTTTTTTCCCTTATTTATTTTTTATACGTAATAAGTGTATATTTTAGTTGTTATTGGTTATCTTTTTCCCTTTTCTAATTCCATAATTTATGTTCCTTTGTCTGGCAAGTGTAATAACTAGTAGCGCAGAATCTTTGAGAAAGCTCATCCTCATTACCAACGCAGTTGACGTTCCGAATCGAGGGCGGAGGACTTTTCTGGAAGATTCTTTGAAAAGTGTAACTGGCCCATTTCATCGAGATCATCAAGTTTAGCTTCATTTGTAGTTTGCTAATTTTGGTTTGAATATTGTAAAAAAATATCGAGCTCGTTTCAATAAAGTGTCTCGAAGTTGAATACCTGAGTGTTTACTTTTTCAATTTTTGAAAAACCTTTCAATTTCAGATACCGAAGTAGAAAATTTTTAAAAAATTGAAAAAACTAAAAATTAAAATAATTACGTATCATTTTAAAATATTGAAAAAATGTTGACAAAGGATATCTACTGGCTAGGGTGGCACTTATTTATAAACTTTTGAATTTTTATCTGAGTGGGGGGTAAATTGGTTCGACTATATCCCAATATGGCACAAAAAAATTTCAGCCAGATCGATGCAGATTAACCCGTGCCCCAGGGGAAATCTTTGTAACGCACGCCACATCACAATACTCCCACGAGAACCCGGTGAGGGGGTGTTAGGGAGTGGTTTGAAAAAAATCTTCAACAATTTTCTTCTAGCCGAAACGCCTATTTGAAAATTTTGAATCGAGTTTTCTACATGAAGTTCAAGAAGGGCAATTCTGAAAAAATTCTATTTTACATACCTAGTCTAGATGCACAAAATATAATTTTTTCAGATTTTCAAAAATTACTTTTATCCTGAAAAACTCGAAAAACCATTTTTCGAAAATCGTCCCCCCCCCGCCAAATGGTCGATTTTGGTCGAAAAAACGTTTTCTCGCAACACACTCCAAACTACATTAAAATAGATGAATTGAAAATTCTGATCATTTTAGAAAAATCAAAGAAATTCAGTATTTTAAAGCAATCAAAGAATTGAAACCATCGAAGTTTTTTGGAATTTAAAGCAAAGAAGAAAATTTAAAAAACTTTACTTAGCAACTTTTCAAACGACTGAAAAAGTTGATAACTTCCAAAAAAAAAAAATTACTAAGCGAATTGAAAAGAAAAAAAAAGAATAAAATGGAATGGGTAGTATACTTTTTGAAGATTACATCTTTAAAAATGATAATTAATGAAAAATGAAAAAAGTTGATAATCTTCAAGGAATGCTACGAATTCAAAATCGAAACACAATGAAAAATCCAATTTTTAATCACGCTGTGCGCCCCGTATGTGGGAGGGGGGGGGGCGAAAATTGAGATAAATTCATCAAATTCATTCTTTTAGGGTAGGTATCTTATTCGCTTGAAATCTTGAGACTTTAATCAACACTTGTATTTACCAATGTTTTCACAGGTGTCCGTAAATACATAAATCATTCATCTGCAATACGTATTTTAATGTATGTAGTATGTACCCTACAAGCTGAACGAGCAACAACGAATTTTGAAAATTTTTTCACATTCAATGCGAAACAACATCGCGCTGAATTTGACTCTTTACGAAAACCTTAGACATAGAAGTCGATAGATTATCATGTTCGTCAAAATAATTACATTATGGTTATTGGTTTGTTTCGCGACATTTTGGTGCTCGAGCAACACAAAGGAAGATGGTAATTTGAACATTGTGAAACGTAAAATTCAGTTTTTTAAAATCCGTATAATCTTTTCGCAGCCCTTATCTTCGATTGGAAAGAGGAAAAACTGGTGGAAACGAGACAATTTGACGACAAGGCAGTTTGCAAGGATTGCATAAGCGCTTGTCCTCCAGCTGTCCCGGGTTCCATTAAAAAACACCTAATTAATGACGAGGTTTCGATAACGGGAAGCAGTATTTTTGTGAAAAATGTCTACTATTCACCTATAACCGTCGGGAAAATGAAGATAGACATATGCGAGAGGCCCTTTAGCCCTTTGCTGGTTTGGGACACGGTAGATGAGTCTTATGCAGTTGGCTACGAGGTGAGTGAAAATTTTGTACATACTATAGTGAGGTTCTCTCGTTTGATAAAATTTTCAAAAAATCAAACCGTTCGATTTTATCTAATTGTTGTAGATGTACTATGAAGAGGAAAGCATTCGCTTGAAATGTCGGTTGTATGAGGACTACATCAAGGTAAAGAAGTAGACAATCGAATTGTTTGAACTTGAAGAATTCAAAAATATAATATTCATATTAATAGACCCGTTCAAAGTGAGATATTCGGTTTTCTGAGCGTGCTGGTGTTGTGTGAATTTAGTGTAACCCCGGTGTTGTTTACTATCGACTGACGAACCACTGATAAAATATCTATTTTTTCAAAAAAGTACATCACGAAATTAATTCGTAGCGGAGAAGTATTGTTTTAAAGTTCAACTTTTTATACATCAATGGAAAGAGAAAGAATCAATCTTCAAAATGAGGTAGGTGGTATATTCATTTTGTTGATATTTACTAGAGAAATATTTGTTTGAAAATGATGAATTTTGGCGAGAGAGACGAGTAGCTGAAAACCGTTATATCTCAAAAATGAAGCGGAAATAAGGTACAAAAACCTCATTTCTGAAAAGTGAAGACGTTCTACATTATTCAAAAATAGAGCTCCAATACCTTATTTCCGCTTCATTTTTGAGATATAACGGTTTTCAGCTACTCGTCTCTCTCGCCAAAATTCATCATTTTCAAACAAATATTTCTCTAGTAAATATCAACAAAATGAATATACCACCTACCTCATTTTGAAGATTGATTCTTTCTCTTTCCATTGATGTATAAAAAGTTGAACTTTAAAACAATACTTCTCCGCTACGAATTAATTTCGTGATGTACTTTTTTGAAAAAATAGATATTTTATCAGTGGTTCGTCAGCAAGGAAAACAAACAAGTTCGATCTGCAATTTTTCACCTTAAGGTGATCGAACCCTCGTTGAGCTTCCACTAAATTCACACAACACTAGCACGCTCAGAAAAACGAATATCTCGCCTTGAACGGGTCTATTTTTCATTTTTTTTTTTTTTTTTTTTGATGAAGTAGAATAATTTTTTCAACTAATTCTTTCAAATGATTAATTTTTATTATTTTTTTTATTAGAATTTTTCTGTAATTTTTTTTAAAAGTAAAATTTCCCATCTGATTGTTCAGATTTTTTTTTTAAATTGCCAATTTTTTTGATAATACAAAATCCAAATTTTTTCACCGAGGATTTTTCAAAAATAAAAACTTACTTTCAGGAGTTGCAAGCTTTGTGATGGTAAATACTACTCCTGGAAAGATCTCCAGGAACATATATACAGGCGGCACCCAAATAATATTTCGCAGAGCAAAGCCGACGAAAAGACGTACCGGCAGTGCCCACTATGTGCGCACCTGTGTGCGTCGGAATCAACCTACTCGCGGCATATGTGTAACATACACCCCACAGCCAGACCATCGGTGGGGTTGATGGAAACGAAGATGGGAGGAAGGTATGTAATTTTTAGCATTTAAACTTTTTTAATTACCAAAAATTTTCCCCAAAATGAAAAATGATGCCAAATTCGAATTCTGCAGCTCAAAAAACAAATACGTGCTCAAAATGGTGTCAATATCATGAATGGTCATCACTTTATTGAATTTCGAACGGTTTTTGCGATCTCTAGGACCACTGTGCGTAGCATGTATCGAGGGTTTGGTGGGGTTCGAAATTGAAAATTAGGTAATGATCGCGATTTCGTCTTTTTTTGTAGACCTACACTGGGGCCTGCCGGTCGCCAAACTGCCCCAGAATATTCAAATCTGGGCAGGGAGCAAAGGGAGCATTAGAAAGGGAAGCATAAGAAACCAGCTTTGGTACTGAAAGCTATGGGTAAAACTCAAGACTGCAGAGCTCATCGAGCAGGACACGGATACAAAACCAATTAAAAACGATTAAAAATTTCATAGAAAGAAAAAGTTAAGTTTTTTCAAAAAAATGAACAATTCAACTTTTTTGAAAAAATTGAAGAAAATCATTTATTTCGAGAAAATGAGAAAATCAATCTTCTTCAAAAAATGAAAAAATCAATATCTTTTCAAAGAATGGAAAAATTAATTCTTTTCGAAAAAATGAGAAAAAGAAAATTTTTTCAAAAAATGGAAAAGTAATTTACCCTATTTAAAAAAAAAAAAATGAGAAAACCAATTTTTTCAAAAAAAAAAATGAGATGAATTTTATTGAGAATGCTTTAAAAAAAAAATTTACGAGAATGTTTTTTCTGTTCAAAAAATCGATTCGATATAGATCATCTCATTTTAAGATGATCGAACTTCAACCGTGACAGGAATAGACGCAACCTACGTTCATTAAAAAATATCTCTAAATTGGCACATTTCCTTCTGATTTCTAAGCTCCACGAATTTATGGTAGATTCCGCTTCTATTCTTGAGCTTGCCATCAAAAATCGTGAAAAAGCTTTTCTCAAGAGAAAGAAACCTGTGCCAACTCCATGATGCATTAGCTGCGGAGAAAAACAGTTGATGCAGATCATGAGCATGTTACAGAAGTTTCATCTGCATTAAATCAGAAATTGAAAGAGCATTACATAACTTTTCAAAAATTTTTCAACGTTTCGAAAAAACGACCATTTTAAAATCAAAAAATCAAGTCAACAAAAAATACGATCGTTAGCACACCTTCGAACTTCATTGTAACTTCCTTACAAACCATCTAAAATACGTTAACGATAAATTCACAAAAATTAATCATTGAATACGAACGAATTCAATCTAAAAGTCGAACAAAAAAATATCAAAAAAATCGTCGTGAAAAAGTAAAAAAAAATAAACTAAAATTACGAAAAAAAAAACTCGTAAGCACGAAAGATCATAACAATTACGCAGCCCTCATCGGTTACTACAAATACGTCCTCGTGAATAGGTTAATTTTGCGTGCGTCGTTGTCGAAAAACCACTCGAGCAATATATCCAACACATCGGTGCGATTCGCGGTCTTCGCCACTTTCTTCAGAAACTTCACCACCGCTTTGGACCGTACCGCTTGCAATTTAAACTGGTCGACGTTTTCTTCGGTTTCGTAAATCCACAAAAGGAATCGCTCGAGGATACTCATCATCGGCGGAATTATACCTCGGGCACTGCTCGGAACACCTCCGCCGAAAGCGGCGAACTTTTTTAGCGACTGATGGGCCATTTCGACGAAAGCACCCAGTCTTACTATGAGAATCTTTTGCACCGGTAAGCTCCTTTTGAACGATTTCACTCGATCGACGTCTTCGTCGAAGCACCAGCCCAAGAAGCTGTCGTATGCGTCGTCGGACGAGGCTGACAACAGATCCTCGGCTATGGTATCGCGTTCGTTTTGGATGAAGCTGGCTTTGACCTGGGTCAAGATCGAGCTATCGAGCAAGTTCGTTTCTACGAAATTTCTGGCTGTGCCGCGATCCATCTCTTTGTGCATTTTCGACAAGTTGATTGGCGATTCGAATAGTTTATTTTTATACGACTGGAATTGGTCTACGGTTGCGTAAGTTCTTTCGACGAATTTATCCAATTCTTTGAGCGGCGACTTGAATTCGTTCACCATGTACGCGAATACTTGCTCGGTCGACGCTTCGAGTATTTTCTTTTTTAGGTCGGCCATTTCGGCGGTATTTCCACGACATACGAAGTCGACGTAGACGTGAAGGTCTTCGAATCGAGATCGAACTATCAAGGCTTGGCAAGCGGACTTTATCACGTTCGTGTTTGTCATTTGGGTCGTTCTGAACCTTTCGATTTCTTTATCGTTGGCCAAACATAACTTCATTATTCGTTCGATGGTGGCGTAATGACTCTGTGCCTGGCCTACGGTCAACTTGAGCCAATACTTTTGCCAATATTCGGCTCTGTACTGAGGGCTGTTACGTTTCAGTACGTCTTCGATCAGCGGCAGATTGTAACAGTTATCCAAGTCGTGCTCGCATTTCTCCTTTAGGACGCGATCCAAGGGCATTTCGATCAAATCTTCGGTACAATTGACGGCCACCCGGTTCCTCAGATTCTCGGCCGAATTCATCCACACGTTCAGCAACACTTCGTTCACGTATTCGCGACCAAACTGCACACTCAGCTCTTCCTCCACCTCTTCCATAATCCTTTCCAGCATTTGTTCGTCGATAGCGTTTCTGATGCGTTTCGCATACACCGAAACGTATTTCGAGTATCTGGGCACGCTGGCCAACGCGACGATAATACGATTAGCCCACGCTTCGCTCTCGAAATCCACTCGCCAGTTGGCCAATTTTGGCAAAAGCTTGAAGACGATTCCGGGTTTACACGCTTCGAACAGAACGTCGATTATTTCGGCTCGTTCTTCTTGATTGGCCAAGTTCCAGAAATACTTGAACGCGGACCACGAGTCGAAATCGGTCGCTTGGATCACGTATTTACTGCACGTAATCGAGCCCCATCTGTGCAATCTGTAATTGCTGTCTTTACCTTTGAGACACCAGAACTGCACAACAGGATGTTGGGTCTGATCTGCCGATACGTCATGTCTTTCTTGAACGGTCATCGCATTCCACGCACGCATCGCGTCTTCGCCGTTGCAGTACAACGCAGCCAATCTGAATTTTTCGACGTTGGTTAAACCCGGATTGGCCAACAGTTGGGTAGCGGTCGAGTCGTAATCTATCGAACCGTCGGAAGACCAGACGAGATCACGTAGCAGATCTATCGTATCGTCCGGACTGGCACGATCGCGAAAAACGAACAAGTAATGAAAGCCCAACCATTTCGATCGCTTCTCGCCCATCTCGTGAACCAAAGCTGCAATTTCTCTTTTGATTTCGTTCGGTACCACGCCGGCTACCAAGTATTCTTCGGGGGCTTTCACCACTAGTTGTAGAAGCGGTCCGAGGGGTCCGCGAGCGTCGCTGATATTCTTCGAAGCATGGTCGTGCAGTAAAGATGCCGCCAGCGAGACCAAAGCGTGGCTGGATAATTTATCCGGATCCGATAGGAACACCAAAGGCTCGTCGGTCGACGGTCTGTGCCTGGACATTTTTCGAAACGTCGAATTAGGCTTCCAAAAAAACGATACGATTACGATTCAATCGGACGAGAAATCTTGTATTATCTGAAATATTAAGAAATAATCACAAATCAGCTTCGGGTTGAAATTTTTTTTTCCAAGAAAAATCTCACGTCATGTCAACATAATCGAGCAGCAGAGACAATGGACTTGAGCTTATTTCAGAAAACAACGTACATAGAATTGATTGGAATTATTTAATTACAGGAAATCCTCGAAAACGATGAGAGCATTGTTGGATATCGTGAATGTTAGGACATTTCTCGACAATCTTTTTCTCCCTTCATCTCACTTTTGAATTTCTGGTTCGTTGTGATTTTTCATCGTATTTACATCAAAATTAGATAATTTCGAATTTCACTCCCTTACTCTTGCAGCCTCGTTGGTTCAAGGTGAAAAATACATGTAACACTGCATAAACATGTGAAATTGCGAGTATCATCTCCTCCTCTCTGATCCCATATTCAGTTGAGGTGAAAAATAACGACGAAATCGTATTCACGAGGCAAGTAAACATTACTCTCGATACCTCACATCAAAATTTGGACATTTTCATTTCTACTCCATCACCCATCACCCTTGGAGCCCTCAAATACGTAAGACTCGCAAAACAGAAAGCGTTTTTCCGAGCTCTTGAAAAAAAAATCACCAACTTTCGAACATGAGGAAAATGAAAACGTAATTTCAAAAAATGTACTCGAAAAAAAGAATACAGAAAAATTAAGAAGAAAAAAATCAATGAGCATCATTATTTCATATAATCAGACTTGAATATCATTGTACTCGTCAAAAATAGGATTACCTAATCAAAAAATCCGTAAGAAATACGCCTTAACACAAATAATACTTAAAAAATGGAAAAAATCTTTCAAAAATAAACGAATAATACGAGAAAAAAAATCGAGAAAATCATCGCGATCTGTCGATTCGGTTTCAAAGACGATGAGCTTTCTTGAAGATTTGAATTCGTTTGTTATCGCGATCGAAAGCCCATAACAGAACAGCTTCCACAATCCCTTGGCCATACTCGCCTTTTAAAATCTTTTTCAAATCTTCCAACTTCTCGAACATCTGAATTTGTCGCGATTTGAACTCGTTGACTTTTGGTTTCGTTTCGAATTTCCACACGAGAAATTGGTCGAAATCGTCGAGGTATCGTACCAATGTAGGGATCGCGTCATCCGGATCTGTTTGGTTTCGTGAATCGACGCTATGGTTGTCAAAAATGTCGGGCTCCTGTTGGATGCTAATGATCGCCCAATTGACCAGCCTTACTACTCTTTGCGCGAAATACTGATCTATTTTGAGAGATTTCTTGAACTTCTCTACTCGGGCTGGGTCGTGATCACAGCACCAACCGACAAACTCGTCCCATTGCGGTTTCGACATGTAAAATACCTCGTTCTCGAGCTGAACAGCACGAACGGAATGGAGCAAGCCGCCTTTAACCCTGGGCAGCAACTCATCGTCTGTTAACATCTTTTCTACGAAACGCTTAGCTTTGATCATCGAGCCGATATCGAGGAGTGCGGATGTATTTTCCTGCGACATGAAGAATAAACTTTTATATGTTTGTATTTCTCGAGAGTTATAGGTTCCTCGGATAAATTCATCGAAGTTTTTAAAAGAATCGAGCATAGATTCGTCGATCAAACATGCGAAAACTTGTTCGTATGATGTTTTCAAGATTTTGCGCTTCAAATCGATAGCCTTCTTGGTGTTTTTCGAGGATGCAAGGTCCACATACCTTTGAACGTCTTCGAACCGTCCTTTCGCGATCAATTTCTGGCATAACGGCTTGATCAACTCGATATCTAGCATGTTGGTCGCTTTGAACGTGGCGATCTGCTCATCGGTGACTAAACAGAGCTTCATGATTTGTTCGACAAGATCCGGGTAGCGTAACATTTGACCGACGGTCAATTTGAGCCAGTACTTCTGCCAGTAATCGGATCGGTACTGCTGATCGCGACGTTTCAGTATATCGAAGATGAAAGGAATATTATAGTTATCGTCGTTGTCTTCGTTTTTGCTATCTCTTAGAATGCGATCCAACGGCTTCTCGATCAAATCGGTGGCCCATCGCAACGCCACCGCGTTCTTCAACTCCTCGCTCGTGTTCTGCCACATGCGCAGTATGATTTCATTGACGTGAAGCCTTCCTCTTCTGTAATCTTCCATCCACACGTCGATTAACGAATCGCCCAACAGTTCGACGTCGACCGCTTGCAACTCGAGCATACGTTGATAAACCACCAGCACGTGTTTCGAATACTTGGGCACGCTGGCCATCGCCCAGATAATATGACGACCGTCATGTCGACACAAAGACTCCACCTTGGAGACGGGCAACTGCGCCAGAAGCTTGATCATGATACCGGGTTTGGTCGAAGAGGACATCACGTCGTCCAATATAGTTCGTCTTTCCGCAGCCGAGCACGCGTTCCAGAAATACTTGATGGCCGACCAGTTCTCGAAATCCAACATGTGCATTATTTGATAACATATCATCGAAATGCCACCGACGTGCTGTTCGTCCATCATTTTACCGCACCAGAATGCAATTTGCGGAAAATTCGTCATCTTCGGCAATTTCCGCCGCGAATCAACTCCCATATCGGTCCATGCGCGTTTCACATGGTCTTCGAAGCAGTACATAGCCGCCATTCTGAACTTTTCCACAGCCGTCAGCCGAGTATCGTTCAACATCCTGCGGGCAGTGGCTTCGTGATCGATTGAGCCGTCCGGCAGCCATACCAATTCGGCCAACACGTCGATCATATCATTACGACAAGATCGATCGAAAACATGCGCGTAATGAAAATACCACCAGTTGGTTCGGTTTTTATCCATCAACCGAGCCAGTGCACCGATCGAATATTTAACGCTGACCGGTACCCGGACCGTGAAGTACTCTTCGGCACGTTCGTTGAACGGTTCGAAATTCTGCCGGCATCTGCGTCTCTCTACGATGTGATCCTGCAACAGATGCGCTGTCAGCGATACCGCAGCCAAATCGCGCAGGTTCGCTACGTCCGGGTAGAATATCAGACGGCCACGAGCGGCGTTGGCCATTCTTTAGACGGCGGTTCTCGACCAAGTGGCAGCAATTATTCAACGATCTGAAATTCGAGCAAAATATTTCCTCATCAGATCTCTTCGCAGTGGTATGAAAGTTTTCAATTCGAGACCGCTACTTCAAGAGAGCGATAAAGGCTACGCTTTAAATTTATCAATCTTTCGGTGAATCAAATCGACAGGGATTACTTGGTCGAAAGTTCGAGCTAAGTTTACGACGAGTCAGTGACCCGATTGCGCGATGATCGCTCGGGCAAAAAAATGCAGTTCACGCATTGCTCCCAACAAAAATTGAATTCTAGAAAAACATCCAATTCAGAAATTATTTATTGTTTAAAATTCAAACATGATCGTATTCCTTTTCGTTCATCGTTACTGTTCGCGTGTTCTATGAAAACGATCGAGGGGTTAGTTAGGCAGATAACCAAAGCGCGATAACCTGACTGATCCCTCCCATTCATGAGTTCCAAAAATTGAACATTCAAAATACTGTAGTGTAACGAGCGAATAGGTATACCGTTTTGTTCGTCTATATACGAACGGTACGAGTGAAAACGATGCACGACGAGTACCGTCACGGACGAACTTTCCACGAAAAACAAACAACTAAATGAACGCTACGATTGTTCTTATTTCAAGGAATCAAAAGACGATAAGTCAGGCGATTCTTAATCGAAGTAGGAACAATGGAGTTTTCTCCGAAAATATCGCATTAGTACGACTCGCGAATAATTATGCTATTCCAGCTTAATTATTCGGCGAAGTCGACTGATAGTACGGGAGAAATAGGGGGAAAAATGCCAATATCCCCAACAAATTACTATAGAAGGTTTTTGTAGTTTATTCTGTAGAAGAGGGTCTACTTTATCACATACTGAAAAACCTCCC
>FIZT01055977.1:0-10749 GCA_900065295.1 Paracoccus marginatus
GCATCAAAATGGACCACTATGCCAAAATTCAGCTTGCCGTCAAGTCTTTCCTCATTAAATGCTGGCTATTCTACTGGAAATTTGAGGTAATTGCCGATTGAAAATTTTGTAAGAATAACCCATTTTTAATCCCATTTTTTTTTTTTTTTTACACTTTTAGTTACAAGTTTGTACTTTTTTTCAATTATTTTATAAAATTTGGATTTTTTTAAATTTTCAAAATTGAAAAAAAAATTTTCACATCCAAAATAAAAATCGAATCATCTACAATTTTTAAAATTTTCAAAAAATCAATGTTCTAAAAACTGTTCAAATTAATTTTCAAAATGATAGAAAAATAATTTTTTCAAAAATAATACTAAAAAAAATGACAAATTTTCAATTATCAAATTCTGAAAAATTTTCGATCGCTTTTTTGCAAACTTGGAGCTGAAAGCATCAAGTACTTAATGCAATTACAATATTTCATAAAAACACAGTCTCGTATATCGGCGAAAATGCCAGCGAATTTCGAAAATTTTCCATTCCTTTCGCATCACGATACTCGTATTACCAAAGTCGACGGGCCACGCTGTAAAATTATACACAAAAATTCAACATCTTTCAGCTCGCTGCTAACGTTCAACGCTCCAAACTGTACCATCGTTGAAACGCGGAAAAACCAGGACCGGGTACTGGTAGTGCGTGCGAAGAAGCACGGCGAATGAAGAAGAAAAAAAGAAGAGCAAAACTGATGTAAAAATCTCTCGAAATGAATATTCGGCTGTTTGAAAAAGCTATAAAGCTAACGAAGGTGAGCTAGCGAGTTTCGATATAAAAGCTCTTCGGGCCAACGTATAGCAACGCTAATCAGCTAATTATTTAGTAAAATTTTCTATCAATAGGTATTTCATCGATAATCTGGCTGATTGAAACGAGCAAAAAGGAAGTTACTACGAGAAACACGCTTGCTCAGGTAGTAGGTACCCATGCTACGTATAGTTGGCAATGAAAGGCTACACAGAACGGTATAGCGCTGATAGCAGGTATGAGATATGAGATTGTAATGGTAATGCTGGTGGTCTTTCATGCGGTTCGGCGTCGTTTAGAAAATTTCCCAGAGGTGGTGGCTTTTTCTCATTACGTACTGCAGAATGGAACGACAACCACGTATACACGACTGCTGGGGGAGCGGATAAAATTGGAATAAATCTTTCAAAACAGGTGTAGATATATACGATCTAAAAAGTTTTAATGATCAAAGATATATTACAACGTTTTTAGTCGTCAAGAACACGGTACCTAACCCACTACTACTACTGCTTCTGCTGATGATGATGATAGGTACATCGGAGGCGAGCGCCCGCTCAATCCGGTAGCGGAGGGCGCAGGCAGTACCGACGACGAGCGCGGTTATTATTTATCTACGACGAGTTGCTTTATAATACTTACGCGTATACAAAGCAAGGTAATTAGAGAAAACAACGAGAATATTTAAAATGTTCATTTTTTAACATGACAGCAGACACGCCATCTCGCAACGCCGCGCCGCGTCAAGTTCGCCTTCTCCTTGCTACGCTGCACTGCGCCATGCCAAGCCATGCCGCCGCCAGCAAAATACGTACCGTATAGTAAGTACACGCGTAACGTGGTATGGAAATTTTAATTTTCCGAAGTGTTAAAAACAAAGAACGACGTTTAACCCATTTTTCTCTCTTTCTCTTTCAACGTCGCCGCCGCCATTAGGGGTGCACCTCGCGAGAAGATGATTAGATTATTTATATGGATGGTATAGGTAATTCTTCCTGTTTCGTATATTATCGTATCGCCCCACCGTCGCCTCGACGTGGGAAAAAATCGCAACAACGTCATCCGGATTCATCGAATTAGCAACTGCCATTTCTTGAAAAAAAAAAAATAATAATAAATAATTCTGTTATTGCAATCGCCATTATGCCCGGGTATTGTTAATTGTTCAAAATTTTTCATTTTTACTTGTCATTTTTTCCAAATTTGTCGATTCTTCAAATTTTGTCAATATTTCAGAATTTAGGTATTTGTAAAGTTTACTAATATCGAAAAATTGGCCAACTCCACAAAATTTGTCATTTTTCTGCATGTCAATTTTTTCTGTGCTCAATTTTTTTTTCTTTTTCAAGTCAAAAAACATTCTCCAATCTTAGTATCACCAAAATATCAAGATATTTCGAACTATTATATGCTCGTTTAAACAATTCTCCGTATGGTCCCGATGTTGGTCAAGAAGGGCTTCGAATATTACGTGATACAAAAGCAATGATAGAAGCTCTAGAGTCATGGCATGTCATTGATGAACATGGTGTCTACCAAATCACGAAAATGAAATTTCGTACCTTTTTCGTACCTACATTCCGAATATTTCAATTTCAGTGACGCACCGAAAGCATTTTCTAGGGGGAGGAGAATTAGTGAAAGTCCCAAGAATTTTTTCCAATCTGGCGAATTTGTCAAGATTTCGAAAAACGCTTTCAATAGAAAAACCGAGACCAGATTCGTGTTCAGCGACTTTGAATTAGCTCAAAAAATATCTTATAAATTTCGTAACTGGCCAGGAACGAAATTTTCGAAAATTTCTCATCGCTGCACAGTGCACATAGTTGTTTACATGCATTTCTGAAAAAAAATGATTTTCGCATTCCTCTCATTAAAAAAAGAAACAACACTTTTTCTTGACTAATTTTGGGTCGCAGAATTCGAATTTGGCACTGAAATTAAGTTTACACGATATTTTTCAATTTTGTTTTTGAACTGAGAATTTTGAAATTTCCAACACCCATATTTTATTTTGAAAAAAGTTGATGATTTTCAACATTCAATACTTTGTTTCTGTCGAGTTGATAACCCGAGCAAAGCAAGGGCAAAAATTTTGAGAAATTTTTTTCAAAAAATAAAAATTTTAGCTTGAAAAAGTTGTACTGTTCGCTTTTTGAGAGAAACGACGTTCAATTTTTCCAACTAACTCAAGTCTGATTTTCTCAACTTTGAAGTAAAAAATTTCTTCAGCCCCCCTCCTCCCCCCCCTCGTTATGTTATTGTTCAATTTGTCGCAGAGGTGTTTATATCATCTCAAATTATGCCAAGTTAGAAACTTTGATGGATTTCGTCGAAAATCAGGAAAAAGAGAAAAATAAAAAAGCCCGAGCGAAACGAGGGAAAATTTTTGGAAAACAGTAATTTTCGGTCAATTTTTACCATTAAAATTTCGTACAATTTTGATGTTTTATTGTATTATTTAGAACCATTTTCAAATTTCGTACTTTTTTCGTAATTTCGTAGTTTTTTCGGCTGGTAGACACCATGATGAACCAGTCCTCCGTGAAATTGGGAAAATTTTTCAAGATGTGACCACTGGTGCTTCTAAAAAATTAAAATCAAGCAATTGAGCTGAAATAATACTACCTACCTAACTATGCTAATAACTTCAGTGCGTGAGTTCATTGCTACTACAAGTTCAACTTGAAATTACTTGATATTTGCCATTTTTTTTTTCAATTTCCAAATTTTTTGTAAATATTTCATAAACTTTTTTTTTCATCAATTAAACTTATGAGGTTTGCTGTTTTTTTTTTTTAATTCGTATTTCAAAATAGTCCGCTATTTTAGTATTCTACTGCCACCATTTTTTCTCCCAGAGATGAAAATTGGACGAAAACGTACCTACCTATTTCGACAGTTTTCTTCGTAAACCATATATCTTTCATTACAATGTTTTTCAAAAATTTCCACGCAACGAATACTTCAAAAAGGCATTAGACAAATTGATCTTTCGAAAAAAATCTTTCATTGTTTCAAAACACTCGGGAAAACGCTCTCGCATTTCTGACATTCGTTTCTTTTCTGCGGTCAACATTTTCTGAACGGTTGCAAGCCAGACACGTCTGTCGAAAGTATGCAAACATATCTACGTGAGAAAACGAGCAATATGTTGCGAAGTATGCACAGTAAGTTTTTTAGGCACTAGTACGTAAACCATAACTCTAAAGCACGTCAAATTATCCGAACAATTCATCAAACTATACATACCTACAAGTAGAAGAATTATTGAGAAAACTCGCGATTTTATGACAGCTCTGATCTCGCGCCGTTTCAACTTTGCCAACTATTCAAAAAGAAGTTGGATGAAACTTGCGGTAATAAAATTTCACTCGCTGGCAATCGAAGGAAATACATAGCTGACTATATGCCAGCGCGGGCGGATGATCGGATAAATAAAGGAGCGCAACTTCGGTTAGATACTCTCGCCGCATCTTCTTATTTATACCTGTACCTGCACATTTCATCGTACTTATTGCGCAAAATTACCCATCGAGAAGCAGCAGTTTCAGTCATTTGTTCGACCCTGCAGTTCAACCAATTATTGCACGCTACGACTGTACGAAATACCTCAGTCGAGAGAGAGAGAGAGACAAAGAGAAACGAAAACGCCACACACCGTCGTGCCGTGTCGTGTCACAGCCGCTCGTTTCGCACAAGAACGTCGTCAGGGAAAAGAGATACCGTATTAGTCTGGCGGCGAAGAAATTCTCGGCATTTCGTGAACTAGCTGCGTGAAGTTGGTGAAAAGAAAAATTTTCACCAACCTCAGATGGTGTTCTTCTTGCGCCTTGTAATATTGCGGTTTGCGGCGTAACGCCGGTAAGGCTAACGGGTACCAGGGGGGAGGAGGTGCTTTTCAAAGGGTAAGAAAGTATGTGCGGTTTTCATCGGCATCTCGAGGTGAACATGGCGACGGCGACGGTGACGCAGACGAAACGCTGAATGTCATCGCATCGTGGTCTTTGCAACAACGATACCCTCAAGAATTGAAAATTTTTTTAAAAATCCAAAATCGAACGAGAACATTGAACTTTAACGCAGATCTGATTTTCAATCTACTAAAAATGGATTTTAAACATTTTCAAACTAGTTCCACGCGGCGCCTCTATAATAAAATGACATGTTTTCACAGAAAATTTCAGAAAAAATTTATTTGATCGAAAAATGCAATGAGGTTTTCAAGACGAGAAAAACAAATCCGAAAGAATGAATTTTTCCTACCCGAATCATTCAAAAATAAAGAGAGTCAAGAATCAAAATAATTTTTGATTCGATTCTCATCTCCCTAATTAGGAAGATTTTATAAAAATGTTTACGTATACCCAACTATGCATGCCTACTACATCTGACACATCCGTCTCGACTCCAAAAATATCATATAAACTCGTCCTCGGGTGGGCTGCTTTACGCTGGTACAGTACAGCAAGCGGTTTTTAAGCAACCCCATCACGTTCTCTGCATAAGCTCATTTCACAGGTAAAGCAGCCGCATTCGCCGGCGCAACAGCGTTAAATTTGTCCTCCAGTCATGGAATGAATGACACACGCAGAAAAGATGCGATGCTTTTGAATTCGCAAAGTAATTATGTCAAGGATGCGTATGCAAAATTTATTCTACTCCCACGGCGAACACGCGAACGTGCAAGTAAGTCTGACTGCCATGCTATGCCATACCATGCCATGCCATGCCATGCCGAGTAGCAAGGGTTGGAAATTTTCTACGAGACAGAAAAAATCCCAAGACGAATACAATAAGGAACCTCCATTATAAGACCATTACTAAACGACCTTTTTGCCAAGTACAGTACCGTACGTCTTATGAAAAAATTTTCTTCATCTTTGGACAAGTTTTTCTCGCGCAATTTGAACTCTTTTCATCGCGCGTAGCTCGTACACTCTCATTTTCCCAATGAATTGAAACTTTTTATTTCTTCAAGTACGTACTGATTTCGTATATTTTTTCAACTTTTTTTTTTTTCAAAAATTCTTGCAGAAATGATTCTCAGGTTTTTAATGACGATTTTTCAACCCTCTCCCCCATCCACAACAATAATAATGATTGAAATTGGTTTGAAATAATTTTGAAAAATTACACCAAAAATATAATCATTTAAAAATTATAATTTGAAAAAAAATTGTTTAATTAAAAATTACTTAAAAAAAAAAAATTGATGAAAAAAAAAAATTATGCAGAACAATATAAAATTCAACGTTTAAGCGAAAAAACACATCTTTTCAGTCAGTACAGTTTCTCCATCCAACAAAACACCGCTCACGCGACACACTCAGGTTTATATGGACTCTCTAATGCATCGTGCAAGTATATACGTAGGAAAGTTTTACGACGAAGAAGTGAGAAAGGGTAGGGGGTGAAAAAAACTAAAATAAACTTTATTAAAGACGTGCCTCGGTCACTTTCTTACAGAATATACGTACATTATCTACACTTCTGTCTTCTGCAAGCCTTTCGTCGTCGTTCTCGTCACCGCCATCCACATCCAGCTTATACCTATCCGAGTACGTTACGTAGCCAGGCAAATATGTGCCACTACAGCACACAGCATCGCAAAAACAAAGCTCTAAACTTTGTTTGCGCGTATGTATTCGAGCGTTATATAAAATTAAAAAAATTTTTAATACTTTTTACTCGGCTATTGTACATGGACGAACGCGGACGGCGAATCGTATACCCTGGCGTACGAAGAAAAACTTTTTTGACAGGTATACTACATACGAGTGTGTGCGAGGGTATTGTGAGAAAGGAGACGTAATCGAGCACGACAGCTATGAGGTAGGTTTGTTGTTTTCATCATTTTTCCTCTCTCTCATCTCATCTCAGCCCGTTTCTCTTATTTTATCAGCTCGTTTCGTCTAATCGAATCGAAGTGGTTTACAGTAATTCTATGGAACTTGCAGAAAATTAATGTAATTTTCATTTTTTTTTTTTTTCAAAATTATAACTTTCGGTATATTGAATTAAAACCTACAAAAACTCAAATTTTAGAAAAATGAGTGATAATTTCTGAAATTTTGGTTACATCGAGTACTTTTGCATGCTTTTTCGATCTATTTTTGTTTGGTCTTGAAATTTTTTTGCCTGCCTTGATGCTTCCTTCGTAAGCATCTTCGATATATATATTTTTTCTTGATTCTCAATAACCTCCTCCACTCTTCACTCCACCATCTTCTGGTCTCTAGTTGATTC
Organism: Paracoccus marginatus; assembly: GCA_900065295.1. Taxonomy (NCBI): domain Eukaryota; kingdom Metazoa; phylum Arthropoda; class Insecta; order Hemiptera; family Pseudococcidae; genus Paracoccus; species Paracoccus marginatus. The sequence continues at coordinate 7,039 of FIZT01055977.1, forward strand.
ATCGTCAAAAATGAAATAATGATCGTACAAAAAACTCACGATCCAACGTCTCTCGGCTCATCCTCGCGAACGCGTCAATGTATACGTCGTCGTCGCTACATGTACGACGAAAGAAGCAAAAAAAAAAATTCAAAAATAAAAAAAAAACCGTACCTAATATCGATATGAATATAGATCGTTAACGAGTTATATTTTAGTGTGTAATTACCGTTCCAATGGACATGGCATAGGATGACAGAAAGACCGCACCAACCAAGAGCGAGAGAGAGGCGAGAAAAAACAGCTGTTTTGTGTGTGATTTTTTTTTCACGCGGATAACTTTGCCCATATCACGACGAACGCGTATATTAGCTACGTACGTACGTAGACGTACCTACCATGAGACAGATACGCATAATATATTTCACTGTCATCGAGAGAGAATATCGCGTTAATAGATAATTTTTTTCTCTCATTGACAAATCCCCACGAGAGGTAGACGAATTAACGATATGTCATCTCTGCGTATAATGTTTCCCTATTTCTGCTAATAGGCAACTTTTTTTTTCACTAACCTTGGCTTTAGAATTATTTTTTCTAAATTGCCAATTTTTCTATCTCGAAGGTTAAAAAATTAAAACTAAAAAAAAAAACGAAATTTTTTTTTAAAAAAGAAAAATTAACTAACAAAAAATTATTGAATAAATGAATAAATTGTCCAAAAAACTTGAGGGGAAAAAACTTCGAAAATTTACAAAAAAATACAATGTTTTGCGGACTTGAAGGAAATCTACAAAAGTTACCCTTTTCGATGCTCAAAAAATTAAAAATCACACCTAATCGCTAGAAAAAAAAACTCCACATCGATCGCCCAACACCACATAAAAAAGAAATCATCAATATACCTTGAATTCCAGCACGTTGAACACCTCGAACACTCCGGGAATCACCAGACAGGAACAACAATTACTGTAAAGAAAAAATATAGACACACTTAAAAAATTGTCGAAACGAAACGAAACGAGAGAAAAAATGAAAAAAAAAACAAGATACGAATAATTCTCAATATGGTGGTATAGCGACACAAATGCGCGAAATTTTTTTCCAAAGTACAAAATATTGTCAATTATTTTTACGTAATCGAAATTTACGCGACGAGTTTCGGTTAGACGAAAAATTACGCCAAAGTCTCGCGCTCGCTTTTAACCATAACGTAGCACAACCGTATACTGAGAGTATTGGCGACTAGTTTGCCTGCTCGCAACAATGCATACACACAGAGCGCGCGCTAAAACGTGAACACAAAATGAGACAAAACATTTGCGTCGAATCGGATTACACACCTGTATGAGAGGGAAAAAAAACATAATTTTCCGTAATTCCTTATTGAAATATTTCATCGCTTTGCCTTCTCTACCTATACTCCCTCGCCTCCTCCTCTTCGCGAGTCCCATTCCGCTTTCAATTGAGACGCAAGTACGATATCGGTTTTCGCGCTGCTGGTGTGAGTATAGGTAAGGTACGAGTATACGAATAATAATAGCAACGAGTATGTATGGCAGTCACATAGTAATTACATTGTTTTAATTCGGAATTTACTTTTTCTATAGCGCGTTATCGCAACATATCTCTCTCAAGGTGTCGTTCAACGTAGTATATTTCATTTAAAATGGCGATTTAATTCGTTTTTGAAACTTTTTTTTGGTCATCGATTAAATTCGATTTTCAAGAAGAAAAAACGATCGTACCCGATGCATAATAATTATAAAATCATCGTAAATTTCAAAAAAAAAAAAAAATTATTCGAGTGCATTTATTTGTACTACGCAAACGAAGCAGTATCCGGCGATATCTCAGACTGCTTTGAACTACGAACGTCTTCAGCAAAGAGAAAGACCTACTTCAAAGGGAACCATTCGGCGATGAGAAGCCCATACTATTGCGACAAGTCGCGCAAACATAAGCATAAGCAGGTATAGGTATATCACGTAAACGGTCACCCAACGTGAGCGAAATTAATTAAACGCTAATTATAACAAAAATTCGTTCATTAATTATCGACACTTAACTGGGCGACTGCGACTGTGTAGACTGTAGGTACGTGCGTAGATACACAGGACAGTGGTGCAACGACGTGCGAGCTTTATTGACGGTCGGTCGGTGTAAAGGATCGGCGGCGGAGGTGCAGGATCGCTATCATCAATCATTTACGTATTGTTACCCAACAATAGGCCGTGTGTCTCTTTTTAAAGCGAGTAGAATTGGTTGATTTTCTTACGGCAACAAGGCACCACCATAAACACTGGGGTACCGAGCATCGTATTGTGTATCTGTATGGATTCTCTTCTTGTTCTCTTTCTCCCTCCCTCTCGCTCTCTAATACACACTGGCGAAATTATTAATGGTCATCTTGTTAATGAGACACAATGAGTTAGCATTTCCAGGCGGTTCGAGTAAAACAATACGATGACAATGTGGCGTTATAAAGGATCTTGAAACTATACATATTACATGTGCGCAAAGTTGTAGGTGTGTTGGGTATTTTTTTTTTCCTTTCCAAATTGACTTTGGTTTAGGTACTTCTACGTGAACGTGAGCTTCGTAAGCTTCAGTGAATTTATGGAGAAGAAATTGCGAGAATTATCTACATAATTTTCAAAATTTGAAAATATTATACTCAATGATAAGTAACGATGCCAATTCGATCATTTTTAAAAAATGATTTTTTTTTCATTTTTTTTTTTTGGAAAATTGCAAATTTTTTTGGAACTTGAAAATTTTTAAAATTTCAAAAACTTGAAAACTGAAATTATTCGAAACTCGATGATAAGTAAATTACTAATGAAATTGGAAAGTTAGAAAAATTTGAAACTTGGAAAATGATATTAAAATTTAAAAACAGGAAAATGACCAAAAATTCAAAATTGAAAAATTTTCAAAACTTGAAGGAGATATTAGAAATTCAAAATTCAAAATGCTCAGATTAAGAAATTTCAAAAAACTGATGATAAAAATCATTTCCAAATTACCAAAAATGAAAAATAAAAAAAATTTCAAAACTTGAAAACTAATATCCAAAAAATTGAAAGATTTCAAAAATTGAATTTTCGACGGAAATTGAAGATGATAAAAAAATTTTATCAAGCCAGAAAATTTATGAAAAATAAACATTTCAAAATTTGGAGATCAGAATCCAAAAATCATTTCAAAAATTTTAAAAATTGAACTAATAATAAATTTATTGCAAAATTGTTATACATATAGAAAATAAAAAAAAGGTAAGTAATAAAACTTGATTATAAAAATTTTAAACTTGAAAATTTTCAAAAATAAATAATAAAAATTGAAAACATGAAAATGAATTTTGAAAAAATTCAAAATTAAAATTCAGCATCCACAACTGGAAAATCAGAAAAATTAAAACTGAAAAAATTGAAAATTGAAAAAATTAAAAAAAATTCAAAAATTGACCTGAAAATGGTAAAATTGTCATAAACACAGGCAGCAAAGCGAAATTCTGAAGAAAAAAAGTGACTTTTAGTACTTTTTTGAGCAAAAAGTGACCAAAAAGTTACCAAAAATTCGATTTTTCTTTTTTTTGAGGGGGGAGGGGAAAGGTGCATTTTTTGTAGTTTTGTTTCTACAATCATTTCAAAGACTACATAACTGAAACTAGCATAGACGTCATTGGACCATCAGAGTATAGATGATGCTAAAATCATGATCGGAGGT
>FIZT01055981.1:0-13366 GCA_900065295.1 Paracoccus marginatus
TATTTACCCCGGAGAGAAACGTCGCTTTTCTCACCAGGTTCTCGTGGGAGTATTGTGATGTGGCGCGCGTTAAAAAGATTGCCCCTGGGGCACGGATTAATATGCATCGATTAAGCTGAAATTTTTTTTGTCCCATATTGGGATGTAGTTTAACAAATTTAGCCCCGGCCCCGATAAAAATTCAAAAGTTTGAAAATGAGTGCCACCCTAAGGTATATGCTATACGTCATGAAAAGGCCTTTTGGGAAGAAGAAACTGTTTTGAAATTTCAAAAAATTCTACAAATTGTTTTCTTCGAACCTTCAATATTATTTTCTCACCCCTTTAAAGCTCGTAAAGCTTGTGTAAAAAAATACCATTTCATTTTTAATCCTCAACATCCATCTTTCATCTTGTTTTCCAGCGTTTAAAAATAAAATACTCGTATCCGAGAAAAACATTAAACATTAATAACGAATGAAAGGCGGACACGACGCCTGGCACGTCATTTTAGACGACGAAAGAAAAAAATACGATATATTTTACATTCGTTTCGCTTTTGTATACGAATACATACGTATACGTATATTTTAATGGTACCGAACTGTTTTCAGACATTGATGTCAACATCTCCTAGGTTGCTTTTACGCATGTCGGATCGCAAATCTCTTGGAAGGGATTTCATTTGATGGTTTATTTTTAGGTAGAAAATTTTCTAATTTCGTAATACATAGCTCGTGCTTTGTTTCTTTTGTATACTCGTACTTTGCGTATAGAGAACAAAGAACTATGAGAGAACTTCTGCGAAGAAGTTCGATTTAGTAATACGATACGTCTACACAGCATCTATGACGCGCTGAAACACAAATTGAGGAGAAAAGTACGATTTTTCGGGGGTAGGTATTGCAACCAACTTATTCTCTGAAATTGGTACGAGAAAGGAAAGTAAAATATTTCACGCGATATTTTGACAAAAACGCGATGATTGATGCCCTGTTTGTGATCGTGCTGTAATTAACCAGTTGACATTTTCGATTCGGCGCTGCGCTGGATTATTTTGACGCGAAAATATTTTGATTTTTTTTTCGCCTTTCGTCGCCGTCGAATAAATGACGATAATTAACGTATACGTACGAAGAGCTTTCTCTTTTGTCACCACGAGCGGTCGGCGGGTTTAGATTTAGCCATTTGTAATGGACGATATGACGAATATGGTAAGACTGAAAGGCGAATTACGATGCCCATTCAAATACCCTTATTCCGGCCGCTCGTAGTCGTACATTTACGGTTAATTAATTAGATAATGATTAGCGCGACGAAGTATGTACGAATGTGTAGAAATTTTATTAACCATATGGATCGAATGAGCGAGCTGGAAGAGCGATGAAGGGCGAATTAGGGGTACTCAAAAATCCCTTACAGCGTTATTCGATCATCTGTTTCTATGAAATCGAATCTATGAGTGAGAATGATAAGGTCTGGGTATCGCCATCGGTGTTGTGTTCGCGAGTAATTATATTTTCAATGGTGCCCTTTAAAGGATTGTTTCTCATCGTACATTAGCCGAGTTTAATTTATAAATTACGATATAATACGGCCGGGTTTGATATTTATTTTTTCTTCATTTACTCGCCTCGTTTGTATATTATATTGTGTAATGTGTAACCGCGCGATGACTGCAGTTTATTACGTTCGGACGAGTGGAACACGATGAAATTAACGAAACGTGTAAAATGTACGTAGTTGTTTAATATACGTATATGTATTTTTTCCGCCTGTTTTTTTATTCTTTCATCTTCGTTTCACATTATCGTCGTGTTCGTTGGTATTGGTGGCGTCGAATACGCGTATAGGTAAGTTGGTCGTCGATAGCGAAATTTTTCCAATCTCGAGACGTCGCCCATATGGCGCGATCGAAGTCTTTTTTAGGCCCAAAATTGGCAGATTTTCGGCCCATTTTTTCGTCATCCGGGTAGCGGTCGGGGTAACTTTTCGGGATATCGCGAACCGAGACGAATTCCGCGAACAGGTGCGCCAATATTTCCAAATATCCCGATTACAGCGAACATAAGGCGCTAGTTTAAGATGCCCTGAACACGTTCGTGTGGTTATAAGAGAACAAGTATCGTTGCTGGAGATCGAATAATTTGACTAATGAAAGGAGTTCTTGAAACAGGTTATTTGCTGTCGGGGTTTATCTAGATACGGTGTGTGCTAGTACTTTGCCCCATTACAGATCATTCGTTGTGTAGTACCTATACTCTACTACGCCGTTATGTAGCTGCTTTCGGACTTGTGCATGTGTACGACGAGCATGGTTTACCATATGCGGAATGTTGTACTTTCGAAACCGTTTGTCCAAATTTTTCAAAACTTTCTCCTCCCGAGACCGATACCTCGCCGAATCGGACGATTTTCGTCGTCCATAGGCGTGAATTCGCTACTGACCGGTAGGACAGACGAATGGGTGTTAATTGCGAAAAAAAGATGCTGGTCTACGATCAACACAGGCAGCGAAAATACAAATACGAGAACTACCAAGGGTTGGCTGTGAGAGTCGATGACTTGCCGAACGAACAGTTGGATGTCCTCTCTCCTCTTCTGAAAAATAATAATAAATCGCCGCTCGATTGAACAGCACGTGGCGCTAGGGGTACCTTCAATTGATTTGAAAAAAATCGTATTTTGGTCGTGTTCGTATGCGGGATTGAACGCGTGCGATGAAAGATGCACGCACCTACGTAAAGCGAATTCACTAATTGAGCCGGCAGAAGTGGTTCTGGTTTCGTCAGTGAAAGTGTCAACCATATGGTACCTACTTGAGGCGGAGTGGTTTCTTTTTGATTTTCTTTTTTTTTAAAGATGAAAACGTTTGGCAATAATTTATGGCTTTAATGTTTTCCCGCATTAGCACTGTCGGTTTTTATCACCGAAATTGATCGAAAATCGATTTTTGGAATTTTTAATTCTAAATAATTTGTGGATTAGAAAGTGTTGAAATTGATGAATTGTGAAAAAAAAATGTAATAGAAAAATCCAAAAAGTAAAAAATTAATGATCTTACAAAGATTATAGAATCCTTGAATTCGAAAAAAAAATCATAAAATCGTAAATTTTGAAAAAAAAAAATCAAAAGTAAGTAAACTAGAAAAAGTAAAAAATCACTGAACTTGAAAAAATTATAATACATTGAATTTGAAAAAAAATCTGCGAAAATGAAAATTCGAAAAGCAGAAAATCACTGGACCTGAAAAAATTTTAAAAACTTTGAATTAAAAATCGCAAAATCGAGAGTTTCTTGGAAATTCCTTAAACAGGGTGTCTAACAGTCATACAAGTCATACAAGGTCATACATTTTCAAAAAAGGTCATAAATTTTTCGAAATTTGGAAAAAAATCCCATTCATTTCTGATAAGTGATTTAAATTTTCGAAAAAGAAAATCGAAATTTTCGCCCTCGCTTCGCTTGGGTGTTAATGTTTTCACGTTCTTCTAATTTTTTCTCACTTTCGGCCTGAAAAGTAAGCAAAATGTCCGACAAAAAAATCAAAAATTGAAGTGATCCCTTCCCTTTCTCATTGTTGATGAAAGAGTGTATGGCATTCATTTTAGATTTTTAGTCGTCCTTTTGCTCATTTTATTCACTCTATCAGTCAAATTGACATTTCAAGTGAGATTAGGTGGCTCCAATTTGAAAAATTCTGCATTTTGATACCCACCTCAGGGGGTCTAGGGGCATTTTTCAAGTCCAGTGATTTTCTTGTGATGAAAATATTTTGGGATAATGGGGGTTTTTCGTGATAAAAATTTAAATTTGAGGGTGACTTGTGATTTTTTTGAAAAAATTGTATTTTTCAATGTTTTTTTTTTGGGGGGGGGGAGTGAAAATGTCGGAAAAGTCGTGCAAAAGGGTCATGTAAAGTCATACATTTTGGTCGACAAATTTTGTTAGACACCCTGTTAAAAATGTTCGCAATAACGATTGAAAAAAAAAATTACAAAATCGTGAATTTCAAGAAAAATCATTTTCAAGAATTCAATTGAAAAATTTCAAAAAGTAAAAAATTGCTGAACTTGAAAAAAATATAAAAACCATGGAATTAGAAAAAAAAATACAAAATCGTGAATTTTGAAAAATTCATGTTTAAAAATTTGTGAATCATAAAAATAATGCATAATTGAAAAAAATTGAGATTTTTTTTAAAAAGATAATGTAGAAATGTGAAAATGATGAAAATAATTTTGAAAAATTGAATTCAAAAAATTCAAATACTTAGTAAAGAATTTCTGATCTTGAAAAAATCATAAAATCAAGGGTTGAATCAAAATTGATGAAACATTAAAAATTTTTAAAAAACTATAAATATGTAAATTCTAAAAAAGAGAATCAAAATTGTAAAAAATGAATTTAAAAAAAATTCAAAAAATAAAATAACTAATCATCGTATTGTTAGAAAATAATGTGAACATCGATGAGCGAAACTTCGAAAATTAATGCAAAGAATCCCATCTTCGTGAAGTCATCATTACTTGGCTTCATAAATTGAATTGAAATGCTTCAAGTTTTATGGTGTTATTTCGATTAAATATGAATTTTTTGACGTTTCAACGCTCATATTACAGTCCTTGAGCCAAGGCGTTTTCATTCTGTCCCAGATCCGTTCGATCATATGATACGAGCTATATTTGATCTTCGAAAACAAAAACCAACCTCCTCTCAGCGAACATAAATGGCTTATTTCTGGAACGTACACGCACGTAAAATGCAACATCCTCGCCCTCGTTTCTCCCCCAATTTCCTCCCGTGGTAGGAACCTTGATAGCTAACACATTTACAGATTCTAAACTCAAACAGCCTTTTGGTTTATGTTGTTTTTTTTCTCGGTATTTGGACTACTCGACAGCTCACTCTGTAGGTATACATATACATGCGATACGTCTGCGTGTAGCGGGAGACGACGATCTCATCTCTAGTAAACCAGCACATTAACATATATAGGGGTAAATGCGTAAAAAGAAAATGTTACATCAAAGTATATACTCGGTGGCGAGACACGAAGCGAGAGAGGAAGATATATAATGTATAATATGTAGTACTACGTAGGGAAGAGTAAAAGAAAAAAACTCGACTAAAATTCGTATACATGAAAAAATTGACGAGTTGCCAAAATAACATGTTGATAAGTTATCGATGACAGTTTTAAAAAAGAAAGACCGAAGACGCGCACAGAGGAAAAGTAACCCGCAGGCTAGAGCGAGACGGATAGATGAAGATGGAGGCTGTGGGGCCTATACGGTGGCATATTTTAAAAATAGTAAATTGTTCACGACGACTGCGAAGACGTTAACGTTCGCGTGCCTTATGAAATTGCCTATATCCTGCGTTGCAACGCTTGAGCGTCGCGTAGCGTAGCTTCGTCTAAATGTCAACGTGTGTATTTAAAAATCATCGTCTTCCTGTTGAAAAGATCCACAAGATAATTACAAAATGGATTATCGCGTTGGCCCAAAAATAAATACGAACCTATGCTCGCATTACGCAGAGTGAGGTGGATTTTCCTTGCTCATCATCATGGGATACACGCAGATAGATGGTTAGATGCCTATTGCCTACCTAGTAGCCCTATAGCTACACAGACGGAGGCGAGTGTACGGTTTACTCATCACACGTACGAGTATGGTACTGGGATGTTCGGAGTTGAGTTTCCGTTTCATCGTGTACGCGGGCTTGTGTTCGGTGCATCATATGTTTACAGGAAGGTAGGCTTGGAGATGCGCGAGGTACGCGTATATAATTGGTCATCTGTGCGAGCTGCTGTGTGCTATGTGTGCTGGATCTGTAAGTGTACCGTGTAGAGTGACAAGTGCGACGGATATTTATTTATTTTTTTCACGTTAGTTTCATTATTTAGATGTGCCACTGCCACCAGAGGTGGATGTTTCAGGCACGGTATATGCAGATGGTGACGTCACCAGCACATACATACGTATATCGGCAACGTTGCTTTCTTTTTCCACTTAACGCCCTGCAATTAGACAGAAATAGAATAAGCTACGAATTCGTACGTACGTTGTACGTAGAGCGAACAGTAACCGTATACAAGACTGTCGGTCGTCGCGTATCTACGCATTGGTTTCCGAAGAAAGATACCGGCCTGCTAGCCACGCATATGGTTGGTTATACGCGACGGCAGACGATGCTCTTCATCTTGTTCGCATCTTCGACGGTCGAGAGTGTTTAATGGGTTGCGAGGGGGCGAGCAAGGTATAATGCGCGCAACTCCCTTCGGCAGCGACTTGGACTTGCACTCTGGTACGTACGAGAATGAATATACCTTACCATGCTGGAATGTCCTGCCATGAGGTCTGAAAGGCAACCCATGACACCTCTACCCTTCTTCCTAATGTCCGGTTATGACTCGTACGAACCCAACGTGCTCTCCTACATTCGGATATGTAATTATGAATCGGTATGCGCGTATAGTTTCGTTCTCCCCGGTCCCTCCGTATCCATCGGTATACGTTTATTTTTCTAAAAGCCGAACCGCCGTATTGATTTATGAAGATGGAATACTCGACCTAGGTGTTTTTCTTTCGTATGTGAAAATTTCACCTAATTTGAGACTACACGATACCCATACCTACTACAAAATAAAAAGCTGTGAAAATATTTTACGACTTCTAATGCCTATACAAAGTTCATGTAGGTAGGTAAGGTACATACACATAATTGTTTCTTATTCCGCGGAAAATTATATTACACGAAAACCTATCAATTTGGTACACTGAGTGACCTACATACATCCGTATATGGACCAAAAAATTCGTTTCGTTCACCTCTGAATGACGTCTACTATGGTCTGAAATCTACCCTGCGAGATAACGTTATCGCTTCAAAAATGAACTATTTGTTGCGTGAAATTTTTTCATTCCCAGGCTACTTTTTAATGAGATGTTTACAGCAATTAGCTACAGCGAAGCAAACGCACGAGTGTGTGCTTTTTTAATCAATTCGTATTTTGTAACATTGCCAATGGTACGGTTTACGGTTGGAAATGTTGGATTTCTGAATTATTATTCCCCTTTGCGTCTCGTACCGACCACCTTAAATAAGACTTTTTTTTTGATTTATTTGTGTACTAACACTTGCTTTCGTTTGTGGAGGTATTTTAGTGTTCTAGATTGAGACGAATTTTTTTTAAGGGTAAAAATAGAAAATTTCGACGAATTTTATGCGAAGCGAGGTTTGCGTCGTTGACGAGTAGATTGTGATGTGTAGAGAGGCTAAGATGAGTCAGACGTGGAAAATGGTCTAGGTATGCGGCGAAGACTGCTGGCTGGTTAGGTGGAATATTCGGTATGAGTAATAGCATGTGTATGAGTGAGTTCAGAGTTTCAAAGAGCTTTGACGAAAATGGACGAAAGGTAGAAAGGACCATTTCTAGGGAGATGAACAACAAAAAAAATTCAGTTTATAGTTTTTAGAGTTCAAGTCGAGTGTAAATTCTATTAAATATTGTTTGAAAATTGATTTTTGAGATATTCGAATTGAATTTTCATGTTCGGCATAGTTGACGGAAACGTCCGAATGTTTCCGAAGCTCCACGAATTACTATTTTTGGGAAAATTCAAATAAATATCGAACTTTAATTGATTTTTGGGATCACTGAATTTAATTTTGATATTTGGCATAGTTGACGGAAACGTCCGAATATTTCCGAAATACCACGATTTCTTGTCGACTTTTTTTACGATGTCGTCTTTGTTGGTTTTCATTTTCATTATCGTTAGAAAAATACCCAAACGTCGAGTTTGAATTCTTTCAAAATTTCCGAAAAAACCCGAAGAATCTCGAATGCTAAAAAAAGAGGCACAAATTGCCCAACTGCAGTGTATTTGTCGAATCAACAGCATCAAAAGTAAATTCGAGTCAATTTAGGATTTTTATCATCATATCCGAAATCATCCGTAAGCAATCGAATTAAACCGAAAACATCCGAGTTTTGTCGAAAATGGCCGAATGGTAAAAAATGTTTTTCTGGTCGAAATCAAACGACGTTTATTGAAATTTGCCATCATTTACGTGCTTATTGGATTTTTCTTGAGGTTTTTCACGTTAACTGCACCTTTAAATCTTTTTGGAGGTTTATTCAAGTAAAATTACCTTCATTTTAATTTTGCTTCAACTTCGTATTTTCTCATTTCAACGCGTAATGATTTCATTTTGAGCAATATCGAGCTAAAAAAAAATTAATCGCCCCGAAATTAGATACACATTTGCGTTACAACCGTAGGTTAAAATTATCTTACAATGAACGATATCAATTTTCTGACACTGCCGTTTTGAAAAAAATCGTTCTCTTATCGGGCGTGCTTCGCGAATGAAAATGTTATCAGCGTTGAAAAATTGATACGATAAGAAAATTCACATTTTCAACGTTCTTGAATTATATTCGTCTCCTTTCCCCGTCATCTATCGAAACGAAACGTGCTAAGAAATTGACAAAGATGAAAGAATATTCTCAGATACCCGATTGCAGTCGACTACCAAAGTACGTGTGATTTTTGCGGTAACTCGAAAGTACTAATCGTTGATTTATTGATAAAAAGTTGAAAGAATGCGTGTAATGTACATATATTGTACTTGTACCTCTACCCATTTATTCATATTTGAACATTTTCAATTAAATGAAACGAGAATGGTTAGGTTTTGTTAATTTTCGAAATTGAAGATTGCCGGAAGATTAGGTATATTTTTATCGGCGTAGTTTGACCTTCCTTCCCTCCTGAATTTTATACCTATGTATATTTTTTTCTCTCGTATGTGAGATATTCCATCGTGTACATAACCTGTGTACGAGTATGTGGATGTATACCTACCTATATGCAACGACACATCGATGATCGGATTTTCAACCGAGCACAACTCTGTTGAAAGTTTGCGATTAGATAAAACTAGTTATTGCTTGGAAACGTTAATTACGACGCGGTAATGATGTTATTTGTAATAGACTCGAATGTATACAGTACTAATTGATACGATTGAAAATAATTATATTTCACGTGTAGTAATGCGATATTGTACTGAGATAAAGGTCGGTCGTTATTTCCAAAATGAACGTTTACCTACTCGTACGTAAGTGAGGATCGCGGAGTCGAGAATCTGTAGATTCGCAGACACTGAACCGATGTGGTTTGAAAAATCTTCCACGTACCTACCTACGTTGTTTTACCTTTACCACGTAGGATGATCGTTAACAACCTAACAAGTTGCTGAATTACCTGCGTCGAGTTAATTAAGCTCGGTGCGAATTTTCGAGCCTATAATGGTTTCCTTAACGACGTCAAAATTGGTACCAAGTGCCAATGTGCGTAGTTGCGTACAATGAGTATCTATACGAATGGAGGTACGATATACGAGGTCTCTCATCTTCTAACAGAGTGGACTCTGAGGCCGAAACTGGTTTAAAGCCGATGATGCGCGATTCCCGTCGTCCTTTTGAACATGGCGAGCTACCGCGACGCGATTCAACATTTACGTGTGATTTTCTAGATCGAAGTTCGAACTATGTAATACATAAGTACACGTCGCGTCGCACACACCGCGGCCGACCAACCGGCCAACCAGCCGACCGACGTATTCACAAGTACACATGTACCGCAGTATATGCGTACACGTTCGCCTGTATCTATGTGGTGTACATTGTAGACCGGTACAATGGTCATGCTCGACGTTGACCTCTATTTCTATGTTTGGTTATCAAATGAAAGTTTAATGGGATGTCAGCATTACAGAGGCAATACGAACGTGAACGTTTCGACGCGCCGACCAGCCTGCCTAGCCTGTTGCTTCGATTGGCGCGCTCACAGTTCGTAGCTTACAGACCTACAGCGCACTATAATATTGTTCTGCTACGCACCCGTCGCCAGTTTTTAATGAAATTTCACCCTCACACACCCCCTTCACCCACATACCATACGGCTACTTGATCGCGGATTAAATGTCTTTATAGCGGTGGTATGTTTTCGACTGTAATAGAAACAGACGCGACAAATGTACATACAATGTACATACATAGTTCCAACATAATTCTATATGGGCTTACCGCGTCTCTCGTCCGTCATTAGTATGAATTTCGTCGTAATATTACGAGTAAGTAAACGAAACGACTGTGTAGTTATGTATGTATGTTCCTATGCTGTTTATACTCGTTTCCGTGAAAATTTTCAAATATTCCGAGTATTCTTACGTAATTGACGAGTTATTTTTACGCGGCGATTTATTATTTCGAGTATTCGAAGTGATGTCAGAATAGTGATAAGGAGTTTTGTGCGAGGAAATGGGATGCAAGTTGCTTTTAAATTTTTGACGTGGGACTGGGAATTTGATGAGACAGGATGGTCTGAATTTGAAAAAATCAAAAATTGATGCCTATTTTTTGTGAATTTCAAAGTGGAAAAAATTGACTTTTTTTTCACATGATATAATGAAATAAAACATGTGAAAAAATAAAAAATGAAACTGCAAAATAGAAGAAATCACAAATTAAAAATCCATGTCAAAAATTGAATAATTTCACCGATTTCATGCAATTGAAAAAAATAAAAATTACGAAAAATCACAAGTTCGACTCAAATTGAAGATGACAAAATTTTATCAGTTTCAAAAAAAAAATGAAAAATTTTGGGAAATCATAAATTATTAACCAAATTTGAAAAATTTTCAAATCTGAAAAAATTTCAAATTTTAAAAAACCCCACAAATTCAGTTCAAACTAAAAATTGCAAAATTTTATCAATTCAAAAAAAATTTGAGAAATTATAAATTTAGCCAAAATTGAAAAATTTTCGAAGCTGAAAAAAATTTTTAATTTTGAAAACTCACAAATTCAAAAATTATATCAATTTCCAAAAAATAAAAAATTCATAAATTAAAAAAATAAAAAATTTTTAAAAAATCAGAAATTCAGTTCAAACTAGAAAAAAAAATTCAACCAAGTTGAGAAAAATTTCACCAATATTTCAAAGCTGAAAAAATTAAAAATTTTGAAAAATCACAGATCCAGCCAAGTTTACCAATATTTCAAAGTTGGAAAAACTTTGGAAAAATTGAAATCGCGAGAAACCTAAATAAATTAACAAAAAAAAGTGGAAAATTTAAAACCGAATGGTTTTTCGGCCGCAAATCCGCTCGTATGTAAATTTTATAAAATTCATTTCGTTCTTACAGCTGTTATGAATCACTTTTCTCGCGTATTTTTTTGTTATTTACATTTTACGAGTGAAATAGTTGATGACATGATGACTGTTTACTTCATGTCAATATTTCAACCCTCGAGATGTCAAGAATGAAGTATTTCCACGTTTCACAACGTTGCCACAATACACTTGAGACGCTAAACTAGGAAATTTTCAACTCGAAAGAATTTGATTGTTGAAAATTGCCGATTAAATGCGTTCACATATCTACCGACGCCGACGTGACGATGCGCATAAATAGCCATATTTGAGAATCACTAAAATATCTACCCATAATTTATAATTCAGTCATTATCGTAACCATAATAGAAGGTTATCACACTTCGTAGGTAGTACATTTTGCGGCTCGAAAAGAGCGATAGGAAGGTACTGGCAGTACCGAACAAGGTGAAGAATACACGTACCTATAAGAGATAATTACACCGGCGAAATTTACGGTATTGTGCGAAACAAACTAATAACCCGTTCTCGTCCATCTGTAGTGCATTCATCCGTTGTCATATTGCAATTCGAAAAATGTAGTAGTTTCGATAACCACTGCCCGGATATAAAAAATGGCGATGCGGAAAAAAAAAATTCAAAACTCAACCATTTTATTCGCGAATTCCTTTCAAGATGCGAGAAACTTGGCATCGATGTAATCATCATCACCGTCGGCGTCGTCTTCGCTCGTGCACTTCGTACGGTCGCCTCGAATGTTGGAAAAAATTCGCATTTATGAATTTAAACGATCGATTAATCGGTTAAGTGCGAATGTAACGATAATACGAGATTATCAGCGATTCCGCCAGACGAGCGAATTCGTTTAATTTCACTTTTGTCGACGGCCTGACGTGCAACGTGCGACGTCTCAAGTCTCAAACATGGTTGTGCTTCATGACGACCATCATTTACGATAATATACGCGAGTGTATAAAAAAATCGTAATGACGTTATAATGACGATTGGCATTCTGCCTGACGCCCGGCTCGGCTACCATTTTTACGTACTCGAGTTTGCTCGAACCGTGGAAAATATGTACCTACTACAATTTTGATCACTCGCAGTGCCCTTTTACATTCGCACAATAGTTGTTATGGGCGATCGTATAAAATCGAAAGAGTTATTTACGACAATAAGCAGCCGTCGGTCGGGCCAATGCGATTCGTATGATTTATGAATGTCGTAAAAATTTGCCCGATTCCTTATTCGGGAACTTTCCAACCAAGAAATAAGGAAACGAGATGACTTCGCGATGGCGATGCACTTTCTACCAAATCTGAAATACGAAGTCGACTTCTTCCATCGTCGAGTCTATATAACTAACGATAGGTGATCTTTTTTTTTCGTATTTTGTGCATAGGTACGTCGGGTTTATGATTTTTGTCGAGTCGTTAAGTATCGAATACGCAGTTAGGTGATGGACAGATGCGATAATTCGATA
Organism: Paracoccus marginatus; assembly: GCA_900065295.1. Taxonomy (NCBI): domain Eukaryota; kingdom Metazoa; phylum Arthropoda; class Insecta; order Hemiptera; family Pseudococcidae; genus Paracoccus; species Paracoccus marginatus. The sequence goes on from FIZT01055981.1 coordinate 12,662, forward strand.
ATAAATTAGGTATACTGCGATGGGATAATTATGGCAATTAACTAATCGACTATTTATTTTGCTTCTTTGTTTCAGGTGAGTTATGAATTCACGTGTTACGAGTGTTTTTGAAAATACGAATGTGAACAAAACTTAGTAAGTTGTATCTTATATAAGTTGTCATGCCTAACTATAAGAAGTTTCTGATTTTTAATTTTTTTGAAAAAAATCTTCAATTAGGCAAAATTTTGATCCAATGAAAATGAAGCACAAAAAAATCACGTGCTAAATTTTTAAATTAAAAAAAAAATTGATGCTCAATTTTTGAGCAGATTTTTCAGTGAAATACGAGGGATATTTCAAAAGTAAGTAGTGCACACTTCTCTTTAATATCGATGCTATTCAACTTGGACCCTTAATTTTGGTACCAACTTGAAGCTGTGAGTTTTCTGAACAAGTTGATACCCAACATGTCTGGATTTAGTTCCTGAGAAAGGCTTGAGGAGGCTCGGAGTAAGTGAAGAAAAACATGTCAGGTCACTTTGCTTTGATCTCTTTTAGAGCTGGAAACTCCCTAGTCTCGGGGGTGGTTTTTGGTCAAGATTGTGAGTAGAGGTCTGAAGGACCAAAATTCCATCTCAGAAGTTCTTCCAAACAAAGCGTCTAGCCGTGTTTTTCCGAAATCTCAAACTTGAGCGATGACTCAGTAAGCTGAAAACGACCGAT
>FIZT01055992.1:0-11807 GCA_900065295.1 Paracoccus marginatus
GGTGATTTTCTCCATAAAGTTGAACCCTGACTCGCAAAAAGCAAAAAACTGATTTTTGGGGGGAGGTGCCTCAAAAAAATGACTTAGAGGGGGAGGCTCGGGGAGGCTTTTGGATATGTGATAGAGTGACCCTGTTCTACATAGTAAATCGAAAAAACGTTCTGTACCAATTAATTTGAGGTCATGGTATTTTTGGTTCTATTTCTACCGGACTAATTCATCCAGATTCACATCCTTCTTCCGAGGTAATGGAACATTAAATTGAAAATTACTCCTGAAAGGTTACAAAATATTAGGCATTAGATAAGCAGTTATTATGTATTTACTACTATGCATGTTTTTTGAACATCGTTGTCGGCGGACGAGAGGAACTGTGGCGTTCGACGAGGAAACTTTGTTTTTGTATCTTGTACCGCAGTGTTGGCTGGAGCCCGTTTAAACGTACAATTCCACGCTTGATGGTTATCGGTGAGAGATAAACAATTATAACAAATCCATTTGGGGTTACGACATTCTTTATAGTGATGGCCCGGTTTACCACATCGTCTGCAGCAATCACGATTTCCGGTTGGTATTTTCTTTTCGAAGTTAGCGTGACCAGCGGTTTTTTCACCTAATAGGTTCAAACAGAGTGATAATATTTTGATAATCAAAAATAAAATAATAAAAATTAAGTAACAATTAATTTAGTTCTTCGACTGCTCGTTTTCGTTTCGTGTAAAATTTTTGGTTATAATACCGTGTTATTCATTAAATTTTGTAAATGTTTCAATTCAATTTCTAGTCTTATTTTTTGTGGAGGTTTGGAATTTTTTTGTTGTCTGCAGACAACTCTGATTTGACGAAAAGAACAAAATGGGTTTTGATGCGGTTTGATCAATGTTGATAAGAAAAAGTACACAAGAAAGCAGGGCAGTGATTGGTCAGTGATGAGCTTTTTGCTGCGCTTTTCTTATGACTAGAGTTGTCTGTAGACAACAAATTTCAAACCTGGTTTCCCAAAAGAAAAAGCATATAATAACATTGAAATAACATGTAGGTATCTAAAATTTCAATTCAAAGGAACTTTTCTACTTGAAAATTTCAATTTTTTTCAATTTTCACGAAGTTTCCCATTTTTTGATTTGAAATAAGGAAAAAAAATTGAGAGTTCCCAATGAATTTTATATATTTAAGAAACAACGCCTTCTGTCCGCACTTACTGCTGCCAGTCTGGCTTGAGGATCGCACCTCGAACACATTTTCCCAATAAATGAAACGTACGTATCGTAGTATCAAGTAAGTATCTACCTACCTAAGAAAGGTTAGTCTTCGAATCGAGCTACACCGCAACTCCTATGCATACAAGTGGGCAAAAATACGACCGCAATATCCGTAAGCCGAACCGAGCTGCCGGTGGCCCGCACTCGCCTTCGCCTCGTTCGACCAATATTTTAATTAATTTCCGCGTATTTGCGAACTAAAAAGACCGCCTGCCAGCGACCAGATATGCTTCGCAAAACACCGATAAGCTTTCCACCTCGGTCTCGTCCGATTCGTGTTTTCGCAAAACTGCGTGCTACAAAGTTGCAAATTATATAGTATTATAGTAGGTATATCTGCTACGATATCGTCGCCACTTTAAGGGCGGAAATGGAAAACGTTGGCTGGTAGACCTGAGCAGTGTGGCGCGGCGGCGGATATAGGATTAGCGACTTTAATATAATTTGCAGCATTACTTGACTTCTCTCTTTCTAATACCGATTCGCTTTACTTATTTAAAGATCTTCGCTGTTTCTCAATATTACTTCGCGGCGAGAAAGACAGAGAGGGAAAAATACGCAGAAAATGTGTCGATATTTAAAAATAGCGATACTGCCAGCAAAAAAAAAGCTATTTCGATTAATTTCTTTTTTTTTTTTGGCCCAGCTTCGGTATTTTTCCACAAAGAAATGGTCTTTCGAGTTGGTGGTGATTTTTTTTTCAAATTTTGAATAAACATTAACGAAATTGGGCCACGTTATGAAAATAAGATAGCCGGACCCCCTGCGTACTTCATCTACATAATATCGGCGTTAGATAGGTGTACGCATAGCATTTCGGGTCGCGAATATTTTATAATTTTCGCCCGCCGTGCTCGTGTAATCGAAATGGTAAACAGTGAAGATATACCTACTTTCAGTGATGCCTAAATTTTGGCGTTAATTATCAAATATTCGAACGCTACGTAGCAGAAATTGCAAAAAAAAAATGATATTCTGCCTAAACAATCGGTCTTATCGTAGCCCTAGAACGTTAAGAAAAAAAAAATGGACGATTTTTTTGAATGTTTAGCAGGATATTGATTTTATAAAGCCAAAATTTGGCAAATTTCAGATATTTTTGGATTAGGCTGAAGAAAATTTTTCACGAATCACAAAAATTCTATCCCTCTCATTTTGGACTCCATATCTTACGTCGTCAAGTACTTTTTGTACCATTCATGGGGGTTCTCAAGAATTCATTTCTTTCCAATGACTTTGAATTTTGAAAAAAAAAATCAACGAATAAGAACGAAAATAAAAAAAAAATTAACCATTGAAAAGTGATCCTAATAGATACCTACCTACTTCAGCAATCGTGAACAGCCTTTGCTGCACAATTTCCATCGCGATCCGCCGCCGTAAATGACTTACGAGTTTCAGAAAGTTTTAGGGGCGTTCCAAGTGCTAAAAAAGGCCAACACAGGCTATTTAGTTGGATTTGATAAAATAGTTGAGGTAATTTTTTTCGCAGTCTAATCCAAAAACACCTTGAAATTGGCAAATTTTGGCTTTTTTGAATCGCTTTTTGGAAACCCTGAAAATTGAAAAAATCAGGGAAATATTTTTCTCTCTTTCTAGAGCTGCAATAAAACTGATGACATTGACAAATGCTGAAAAACATCAATTTTTTTTTCAATTTTTTCAAAAATCTGAAGCTCTGATGTCTGATTTGATTTTAGAGAAACACGATGAGCTCCCACGGCCAAAATTTGAGCCCCCAAAAGTTAACTTGGGGGAGCAGGTAGCTACGAAGGTTCAAAATTCAAAAAATCGCCTAAAATAAATCAAAAAATTGTATGTAAGAGAATGCCAAATGCAGAATTTTGAACCTGGGCTACTGGGCTTGTAGCAAAACACGAAAAACTCCAACGGTCTCGAGTTTGAGCCCTCAAAGTCAACTTGAGGTTTCAGCCAGGTTCGGGAAATTTTTAAGAATTTTGCATTTTCGTACGAAAAAGTGGCCAAACCAAACAAATTTGTACTTTGTAGATTGTTTATGCAGCTGGTCGCGGGTTCAAGTTTGTTAGCCAACTATTTCCAACTCTATAGGTAGATATGGCTCCCTGGATATGGCGATGAAATCTGAAAATATTGGTAGGTACCATACGTATGATCAATAAAAGTCGAGAAAGCACAAAAAAATATTTGGTTAGCAAATTGGTACCATATCTACAGATATAAAAGTATGACATGATAGGTAGGTACATAGAAGGTAGAAATTTTACTTCAGTGTAAACAAAGTTCATTCCAATTCATTCGTCGTTGCGGTTCAAAAATATCTAAAATACTTATTCATTTTTAAATTCAAAATCATCAGTAGGTACGTGTATCTATGTGTACTCATCAAAGTACTTTTTATCCGCATAAACATTGTACATAAGCAAAATGAAGAATATGTATGCATGCAAAACGAGAAAATATACAGTCGCAACATAGTTTGGCGATTGATAAAAATCCACGGTGACGTCTGTGTATTAGCGACATTTCTACAACAACGTATGCACGATGAATTGAGTAACGAAACGAGCTGTTGAAAACCTGAATGCTAATCAATCTGGGTTGCTGGTGGCCGCCCTGTCTTCTCCGCTCTCGGGTTCTTTGGCAGCTCCCGATGACGAACAGCATACATGTCCCATCAAGAATACATTTGATGGCTTTCTCACCCATCGCTTTGGTATAACCATCTTCTTCCCGGTGCCGCTGTTGATCATCATGGCATTGGGTGTGTCAGTCGTGTTCTTGCTCCACTTGACGATGGTGTTTACCATCTTGTTTTCTTGACTCATCTACTTTGTTTCTTATGCATAGTAAATATATTAATGAACGTTGGGTGGTTAACTTTCAATCTCCCCATTTACCTAGCAATATACACCCAACTAGTGACTAACAAATGAAATGCGCGTGTTGCCTCGTTAAGGAACGTTTTAAAATACAAATTTCGCTTAAGGTACCCTCATTAGGATACCTCAATTGTACCTTAAAAATAAGGAGTGTTTTAACATACCAGCCTAAGTAATGATTCAGACTTGTATGTTAAATCATGCCTTAAGGAAACCTTGAGGTATCACGGTTCCTAGGAATGATTTGGTATTTTAAAACACTCCTTAGGGGCTTAGGGCAACCGTGTTGGGACCCCCTCCCCACCCACTTCAAAAAAGTTCCCATTCATACGTGTGGGGTATCGATTTAGCATAATTTGACCTCGCTGAATTCGAATTCGATAGTATTTTTCGTTTATGTTCACAATTTGCATTTTTTTTAAAAGCTCAAAGACCCTTTTTTGTAGTATGAGAATGCGTAATGGGTTCTATTTTCTCTTTAGAAATTTCAGAATTCCTAAAATAATTCAATGCTGTTTGTTATGAAGTATTCGGCATGTTAAGATACCACAACAAAACTAGATTTTTAACACGAAAAGAGGTCCAATGAAATAATGAGCTTTTAAAAAAATGCAAATTGTGAACATAAACGAAAAATACTATCGAATTCGAATTCAGCGAGGTCAAATTATGCTAAATCGATACCCCACACGTATGAATGGGAACTTTTTTGAAATGGGTGGGGAGGGGGATACCATTTTTCACAAATTCCAAATAAGTATTTCACTTTTTAAGAGATAACAAAATTTTTCAAAAATAGTTTGTTTACTTTTCTGAACCAATATGGCGGCCATCGATTATACTAAAGTAATAGATTATACCCATCATTTATTATAGCACCCTATCGCTGGTAGAAACTTCGCTGGGTTTCTCCAATTGATGTTTTGACGATGCTGACGGTGGGTTTGAAGTATTTGAGCGTTGCGATGTCTGTGCATATTTGATTCTACTTCGGGAGATTTTTTCGCCGCAAATTTTCGAATTTTTTTCACCGAAGGTTATCGTACACTCTTGTCGTGTACAGAATAAAAATAGATAGATTACTACAAGATACTAACCACTAACGAATAAAAAAACCCCTGAATGAATGGCCAGCGTGAACTGAACGATTGAAAAATGTGCATTTCCAGGTGCTCGATAATGACGGACCCGTCTACCTTGGTCGATCCACGCGGCCCATCGTGCAACTTGGAGTCGCGTCCCACGTACACGGCGGTGAACGACGCTGGCACCGTTCAGTTCCACGAAACACTGCCCACGCTGCAACAGATGGCTTCGTACACGGTGGCCGTCGAATCGTGGCGTCGATTCGTCGGCACCGAGAACCCTGCGCGAGCCACGTACTACAATCCCGAATACGTTTTCTACTTCCTCGACGAAAAAGACGACGTGAAAGTTGCAGATCAACTGCATCAGCTACAGATGCCTCGTTCGATTCGCCAACGTCTTGTGGAAAATTGCCTAGGTCGTGTGAGGAACGAAATGAACGAGTGGGCTCGACATTACGTACAAAATGTATTCGTTAGGAAACGCTTCCAGTTAGACGGGGCGATCAAGGTAACCGACTTGGTGTTCTGCCATTGGCTACCGGACGGCAGAATCGATTATCGTAAGAGTGCCACGAATATGCTGTCCAATCCCAGGATGACGACGGCTGACAGGTTTGAAATCGCGTGTAGATATTGTTTCGAAGATGAGCTGAGGAAATTGCGAGTCGACTCGATGGGCGAAGATTTTGCAAAAAATGTTAGCTTCGATAAGAATCCGCTAATGTGTTATTGGCTGTGTTGCCTGAACGACGAGACGGATAAGTTACCCGTTAAGAATGGCGAATGCGTGGAATCGTTTTTGATTACGGCCCCGAGCGTAGATACCTGGTCGGCCGTCGAGTACTTTTGGAATCGTCTGAGCTTCAACGAGCAACTCTCTAAAGTGCAGGAATTGCTGAGCAGAAAGCCTCAGTTCCAGAAGCGAATGTTCTCCGTTATGAACGAGGTCCAAAAACGTCACGCACTCTCTACGATGCCTATCGAAATAGTGAAAAATTTCTGGAAACAAGAGTCGTGCGAGAAATTCGCATTCTTGAGCTGGATTCGTTTCGTAAACACCATATCGTTCGGCCAGTTCACCGATTTGATGGAAAATCTGCTCATCGTCAGCTTGCCCGATCAAGAGGAGCGAATCAGGTACCTGGTGAAAATGTGGGATTGCTCGCCGACTAATTTTAAAACGGCAGCCTTGCCGGTTATGAGCAAAAAGGTGATTTCGTTGCATACGCAGGCGTGCTGGACTCGATGGGATGACGAGACGTCGCTGCCTACCAATTTAGATTTCCTCCTGGCGTTTTTATCTTCGGCCAGCGTCGAGTTCAGGAAGAAAGTACTGTTCGATCATGCGGATAAATTCGTGTTCCGCGCCAATTGCGATACGATCGACGAACTGGTCAAATTATGCTTGACGTGCGCCGACGACGTAGACGAATTCAGGCAGTTCTTGTCCGAGTCGCCCAAAATACGCAGCGCATGTTACGATATGCTGGTTGGATCGTTCGAAGATCGTCAGCTGCTGGCCAGCTTCCTCTCGAATTATTTCCCAGATGCGACCGTTAAAGCCGAATTCGTCAACGGATTGGTACTGTCGCAACCGTGGAGCGAAGACTGCATGGAAAACTGGACCGACGCCATCAGACTGGTGAAAGTTAATATGATCGATATCGCGCCGGAAACGGCTAAAATTCTCAAAAAACGTATTATTCGCTCGTTCGCACGTACTCGCGTCCAATTCGAATGGACTCTGCATTACGTTGGTCAATTCGTCGACGAAATCGTTACCATTCTGGACGCCCACGAGTTACGAGACCACAAAGATACCGCCCTGGAGACCTTTCGAACGAAATACGATTGGTTTAAGTTTCGCGAACAAGATATTCGTGGATTTTTGCGATGGTGTTTGGACGAAGACGAAGAGGAAATAGCCCGATTCAAGAGGTCCATCGAGATGGACGAGATTTTCGAGTATTGCTGGAAAACGTGGAAAAGAGCCGGATTTTTTCGAAAAGACCTCGGTCCAGGAGAAGTGCGCAAGGAGTTCGTTCACCTGGATAGAGTACTCGGATGGTATTTCGAAACGTCTGCCGAAGCTAAAACGTACAAGTTGAAGAAAGTTTACGAAGTTTTTCGTAACGATGAGCTGGAAGTTGATGAAATTTTCGCTAACAACGTTTTACCGTGGTTTTTCGACGACGATAGGGCTGAAATGATGAAATTCAAGCAGTGTTTTGGGGATCACGTTGTGGCTCAGTTGATCAAAGTGCCCGACGAAGGGTTGGAATTGGAATGAAATTTTTAGACGATAGGAGGCTGTTCATTTTTCTGTTTTTTTTTTTTTGAGAGAGGGTGTTTTTTATTTGGTTTTTTTTTATGTTGATATTTTTTTTGTTTTATTATTATTATTTTTTTTTCTAAAAAGGTTGTATTCATAGGAGTCACTATGAATGTGATATTTTAATATTAATTTTTTGTCAGAAAATTGAGCTAATTTACTCGATTAATTTTTTTAACTACGCGTCAAGTCCAACTTGCTCGAAATCCAACAAAATTATTTCACTTGATGATTTCATTATTTTTATGGAAATACATAAATGTACACAAGTGATTAATTGAAGAAAATATCTTGCATTTTTCTTGGGTGTTTTTTAGTCTAATATCCATGATGTCCTGCATTAGCATTAAAGACGACGAAAACGAAAAAAAGTTACCTACTAAAATGAAAAGGAAGGTACTGTTCGTTATAATATATTAAAACAGTTCGCCAGAAGCTATTCATTTTTTTTGAATTCCAGTCGTTTTTGAGGGGTCTGTTGCCCTATGTGCGTCGCCCACTTTATCCAAGCTAAGCTCATCCTTACGAGGAAGTCTCTTCCAAAGTGGTTCAACTGACGTTGGTACGATACCGCAAGCCTCAAAACCGCTGATTAAATTGTTTTTGGCATTCGGTTGTAATGAGTGTAACAGCTTCCTTAATAATTGAGGGAATTGTGGTTTTGGCCATGTCGCATTTCTACGACCATCGGCAGTTAATTTCTAAGCGCTCAACAATTTTCGCCATTTTTTCTTCATCGGGCCGAAAAATGCGACATCAAGCGGCTGAGTAATGTGAGTGGTGTTTGCCGGCAAGAAAACAAATTTGATATCATGCTTTTGCACTTTGCAATGACACGTTCGTTGACATGGCTAGACACTAGACAGATTGTAACAAATTACTAATTTTGGTCCTTGTTTTTGTTTGGCACTTGGTAGCAAAATTCGCATGAACCAATTCTCAAAAGTCACACCATCAAACCAACCACTGGTGGAACAGTCGTATTTCGCATTAGGTAGTCCGTGTTCTACCCATGTTGTCCAAACTCTGCCGGATTTATAAACCACATAAACTGGTAAAATGTCGCCGTCTGCCGTTCCACACATCATGATGCTGGTACTTGTTTTAGACTCATTCAGGATCAACTCAGGGTACTTCACTCCTCGTTTCACTAAAACCTAAAAAAATTATTGTTTAGCAATCTGGAATACGTATTAGATTAAAAAAAAAAAAATCTGTACCTTTTTTTTTACCAGGATTGTCAGTTAGATTCGTTTCATCAAAATTATATATATTTGTAACTGGAACTCCTGAATGGTTTTCTTCAAGTTATCAATATAATTCGTTAGAGTTTGTTCAGTTACAGCAGCTCTGGATAACTTTATGTTTTCGGCGGTACGATGACTGATTTCTGGGTGATGTGCCAAAAAATTATACACCCAGTCTTCCCCAGGAATGTTATTTTTGAATTCGCGGATTTCTCTTCCTGTTCCAGTTAAATAATTCTTTATGCATATCTTCAAATCATCTCTCGTAATCGGCATATCGAATTCAGCCAAAAGTAACAAGTGCTGTACAAACGATCTTTCTTCAGCTTCGCTAAATATAGTAGGGCGACCGCATTTAGTCAAGTTTTCTTCAAGGACCAAAGCTTCAGTATTTGATTTGCGGTATAACGTTCTTTTCGGAATTTTAAATTGTTCAGATGCCCTGGCAACTGTAATTCGATTTGTTTTGATCAAATTCAAGGCTGCATTCAGTCTGTTGATTGAATAATCTTGATACGGACGCGACCCGAGTTGAGATAGATGAGCAATTATACAGGGTATATTTTTCAACACGAATTTATCCAATTTAAAAGAACTCGCATATTTCGTAATAATTTCACCGCTCGATCATGCTATCAAATTAAAATTATAATTTTGGGTATGGGGAACACGATGAACTGCTAAAATCTCGCAGCCAGGCGTTTGCGATAAAGCAACAAACGATTACTAGCGCTCAGGTCTGCTTTGTGCCAAGTATCCCTCCATTGCCAAGTAACCCGCTCTTACGGTATCAGGAGAAGCCCCTCAACCCAAATCCGTCGAGTTTTTTTGGTTCGGACCTAGTCCCCCAAATCGCTTTTTTAGGGGTCCACCCCCTATTGTGCAGGGATAAAATTATGAAACCGCACTTTTTCGAATAAGGCGGGTGGTACCAACATTTTGGCAGCTCATTTCTTTGGTTCTCAAAAAAGATCGCGTGATGAACACTGTTTCGTGTTTGGATCATAGACTATTAATGCAGCGTCTCCTCCTTCAGAAAAACACGCGTGCTGGGTTCGGTCGATTTCAGCTGAACTATCGTGATTTTCATCCAAACCGCAAACACATTCGATCTTCCCTTTCGCATTCAGTAATTCGGCATTCTTTCGTTCGCGTTCGGCTTCATTAAAATCATTCAAGAGTGATACAACCTTAACCATATTGGCACCAAACAGCAGCAGAGGCGTTCGATACCTTCTTCTTCTTCTTTTTTTTTCTTCGACTTTTTTCTTTTCATGCTCTTCATTGACGAATTTATTTACTGGCCACATACCAGTGCATTCGAATCCACTTGCCAAATTTGCGGGAGTCATTCCTTTCAACCAAGCCGCAGTAAATATTTTACCAAAGTCATGACGAGTGAGAGATTTGGTTCCAATTTTCCGCTGTCGCTTAGCACAAGCCTGTTTGAAATATTCCTTGACTGGTCCAAACACTCCAGTATCCAACGGTTGATATAAGTGAGTGGAATGCGAAGGCAGGCATAGCATTATAATTTCATTTTTTTTTTGCCAACTCGAGAAGGTCCAGAGAAGAATGGCTAACATGTCCAATTGTGCATCCAGCAATAAAAGAACAGGTCGTTTAGCTGGAATGCTTTCCACAAAGATGCGAAACCACTCGAGAAACAGTTCGGAGTTCATATAACCAGTATCACTCATAGCAAAAACTGATGCAGCTGGGTATGCAATGCATTCACATCGAAATCGGCAGGAAGTGACTGACCTACATACGAAGATTATGAAGGGTGGTATGATAATATTACCAGCACCATTACCACAAGCTGCGACACTGATAGTCTCACTTCGCTCTCCACTCTTTCGCACAAAAACACTTCTAGCACCAGTTTGAGTTACAATTTTTGGACTTTTAGTAACGAGCTGGAATCCAGATTCATCCATGTTGAATATCTGCGTAGAGTTCAACTTATTATTTTGCACAATTGCACAATACTTTTCAAATAAGTCATCTCGAATGTTTGTATCTTCCGCTTCAAATCGAAGATTTGCTTCATTTTCTGGTGCACGAAATGATAAACCATGTCGATCTTTGAATCTTCTGAACCACGACGATGTTGGCCCATTTTCTCCAAACATTCTTGAATCAGGGTTACGTTTTTGATCAATTTCAGCTGCGAAACTTAGAACCTATGGAAATTATAAACATCAAAAAATACTTTACTGCCTTACAAATCAGAATACTCGAGTATACTTGTCTAAAATTACCTCTTTACGAGTTGATCCGTGTCCAAAATCGCCAAATTCTTTTATGGCAACTAACAACTCGCCTTCATCTTCATCTAACAGAACAGGTTTTCGTCCAGGGCGCAAACTACCTTCAACATCTTTCGAGCAGCGCCATTGTAACGTCGAGTATGGTACACTATACTGCTTTGCTGCAGATTTCATGGAAATACCATTGAATTTAGCAGCACTGCACGCTAAATCCAACATTTCGTGCTTGGACAATCGATTGAATTCCTAAAGAAAACAGAAAAATTTTTAGCGTGCCAAATATTGGTCGGTCCAATTGTTGGTCATTTTTGTACTTCACGAATTGAATCATTTTTCGACGAAAATATGTAATAGCAATAGCACATATACATAGGCGCATACACTAACAACAGTACCAAAATTTCAAGCAGAACCAAAATTACAGCATTTTTAAAAAAAAAATTGTCCACCCTTCCTCCTTCCTGCAAATCACCTGTTGGACCCGGAATTTTCCAAATCATCTAAAAATGTGTTCTTTGAACTGTATACAATTAGGGTGGTGTGAAATAAAAAACATACCTTGGATTTTGACCAAATGTGGTGGGGTAGTTTACTTTGAGTGGGAGACATCCCAAAAAAATTTTGAGCTCCCTAGGTGCAAAGGGAGAGGAGCAGGAGGTCCCCAAAGTGCACCTCCTTTTGAAAAAACCCTGTTTTTTGTGTTTTTTAGCCAATCAAAATGGTGTGAGAAACCCTTATTCACGC
>FIZT01056038.1:0-43179 GCA_900065295.1 Paracoccus marginatus
TTTTTTTTGAAAACAACCATAATCATATGTCATAGTCCAAGTCCATGCTCCATGCAATATGCATAGTGTACTCTCATTGGTTTTTCTTTTTCATTAATGGATTATGGCTGTTAAAAAAAAAAATCTTGTAGAAAATACTTAGTTCACGTCTTGTTTAGTACTACATTATCATTTTTTCAAATTTGATTTTTTCGGTCAAATAATAAAATGAAGGAGAAGGGGTTATACCGTATGTCCTTATGTCGATTGAATTTACTTTTTTTTTTAATTTTGAACATGATAAAAACCCACTGATCGATAGAATTTTTGAACCCTCAATCAAAATAATATACGTTTAAGTACATTATTATTTTATATTTACTATTTAGCTTAGCTCCAGCTCTCCCATGAAATTTCATTCTTGGATTATTTATGGTTGTTTTTCAAAAATATGCCTCAATTAAGTGCCCAGTTGAAAACGTATCATTCATTAATTTTGTCAATCATTCATTCTTAAAAATAAAATAAAGTTTCTTATTTTTTTTTTGTAAGTAGGGTGTAGGTGCAGATAAAGCACATTAGCACTTTACCATTTAATTTATGCAGGAAAACGGAAAACTGTAGGAGAAACTATTACGCCAATAATTATTAATAAGTAATTAAGTATACATACTGCATAGTAGTGCATACGCGAAATATTTATTAGCAAAAAATTTCAAGTCATACGAGAAGTGTCGACTACTTCCCGAAGTGTTACGAAAAAAATTTGCACTGAACCGCTCCAAACAGCTTGCAGCTAATCGCAACTTCGCAAGTGATTTTTCATGGCGAAGCGAAGGGCAAATGAAGGGGTGCGCAGGATCAGCAAGATGGGTGTCTGTTCGACGTCTGCGCTGCCGGCTGCCGGCGCTGCGCCGTCTGCGTGAAGTTTTTGAAAAAATGTGTTTCTACAACTACGTACAAGGTTTTTACTTTACTAGGTATTTTTAGTGTTTTTAGGTTGATTGATTGATTCGTGATTCAAAATTCGAATTCGAGATTTTCGGTAAATTAATTTTGTATGTGATTATTTCAAAAATTGAATACCCAACTTTGTCTCACGTGAAATAATTTCTGAAGAGTAGCTCTATGTCGTATACGTAATTACGTATCATCTTTGAGTATTGTGCTTAACCGAAAGAAATGCAAAATTTCAAGAAATTGTCGAAGGTAAGTAGCAAGTATCTACATAATTATAGCGTTCTAACTTCTAAATTGTTGCTGCGCCAACACCAAGCTCACCGAAAAAGTCCGGAATCGAGAAGCTTGAATTATTTTTAATGTTGACTTACGTTGAGAGTAGATTAATGCTTCTACTTCATGCATGTGTTCCGGACAATTTCCATTTATTGCTTTAAAAACGATATTTTCGGTACACAAGCAACGTCCTTCGAAGTAAATGCATTTTGCGCTGGGTTTTGACGAATGGTCGCAACCGGCTGGAAATGAAAAATAGTGTTTTGTTTGGGTTTTAATTAATTAAATTTGGTTTGTTCCAAGTACCTATTTAAGTTGATTTATTATATTATTGCATACTTTCTGAAGTAACACCGTCCGATCGTTGACAGATTATTTCACCAGTATCAGTAACTTTCCATTCGTACTCAGGACATGATCCAATATCACAATCGCGAGTCTCCCACAATGGTTCCGGACACGCTTTACCTACGCTAAGAGGAGGTGGACGAAGAACTGTTCTGGATCTTGTTTGGTATCCTGCAAGATGGACGTGTTTCAATATACGTAAGTTTTTAAGCAATATTACTAAGTGATGATTCGTGTTTATTCATACCTATGCGGTCTTTTTTGCAATCACCGTGACAAGTAGACCAATCACTCCACTGTGAAAGTTGACAATCGTTGTTACAAGGTATGAAGCAATGTTCCCAAGTGGTTGGGTGTTCTCCTAATGACGAACAGAATACATTGTCTACTGGTTCAAAATCGTCTTTACGAATGCACGTTATATTGCGATTTGTAACTCCGTGTCCGCAAGAACCACCCTGAGAATGATTATGTCGTGTGATTTTTCTATTTATTTGACAAGTGTGATATCGAGTGTTTTTAACAATTTTAACTTAACTTACGTGTAATTGGCAGTGTGACCAAGAGCTAGTTATCCATTTATAACATGGAACCGGAGGACATGGTTTCCACTGGGTATTTTCTGCCGGGCATTGTCTTCCGGTTGGGCTAGCACTCGTTTTGATGATACGTTCGCGTGCCATTGCTATAAATATGAAATTATGATTTATAAAAGCTTTTTTTTCTGTCGTAGTAGTGGAATGATGAGATTTTTACTTGCCTGTATCGTTGCACTTGCATTCAGTTAAATTCCACGCAGACCAGCCTTCTACTTCACAATCTACCGGACAATCTATATAGCACCATTTTTCTTCTGGACTGGGTTTAATCATATCGCTGCAAAAACTATCGAAAAAAAGTCGTTGGTTAATTCGCAATCGATTTTTTTTTGAAGCATTTTCGTAATTCATACCTGTCGTCGACTGCTCTCGTATCGCTTCTTTGACAGTAAACAGCTTTAGTTGTGATACCTTCGCCGCAAGGGCTACCTCCTAATGGAAGACACGATGAAAATGGGGTATAAGCCCATTTGTACGTGAAACAAGTAACGTTTAGCTCGCATTCTTGTGTTTCGATAGAATGTGGGCATTTAGCTCCGGTCGCTGATTTGTTTCTAAGAAGTGACCGAGTACGTTGTTGTTGTTCGCCTTTTACACATTCCTAAAAATTAATTGAAAATTATTACCCGAATGAAATTCAAGTAGAAAAAAAAAAGGTCGATATACGAGTATTAATATTGATTTACTTTTGAACAAGAAGACCAATCGGACCATTCGCTAAGAACACAGTCTCCTGGGCAAGCGATATGGCATGTACTGCTGTTCGACGGTTTGTTAATCCAGTCACAGAATTTTGCATCCACTTCTTTATTCGTTTTAATATTCATGCACCTTATAATTTATAAAATTAGTAGTCGATTCGTAATAATTGATAATTGATTTTAGAAGTGTGGTAACTTACCAAACTTTTCTCGATTTTTTACCATTTCCGCAACCCGTCTCCGGTGCACTATTTTCAAGGTTACATTCACTCCAACCGTTCTCCTGCCATTGGAAATTATTACATGGAATATTGCACGGTTTTTCTTGCACTGTAGCTCCGCAAGCTCTTCCTCCATTACTCGAAGGAACAATTATCTGTTGAGAAGATCACGTTAAGTTTTCCATTTGAAACTGTTGGTTTTAAAAGTTATTTAATTACTTCTCGAACGCGGTTGTGCATTCCAGGGCCACAAATCGAGCTACATTCGCTCCAACTGGACCATTCTGATAATTGGCAATCTATTGGGCATGGTATCATGCATGGTTCTTCTTCGATGCCGGAGTCTTCACAAAATCTGAGCAGTTTAACAAAAAAAAATCACTTTTTGGTTCGTCGTTTGCGATTTTTTTGCTACTTTTTTCGTACTTGGGATCGATTTTCTGTCCAAATTGATTGAAACAGGCTCTCGCTCGGTATCGTACTCCTGTTCCACAAATTGCGGTTTCGTTGATTATACAGGCTCCCCATTCTCCGTATGGTTCGACGTGGTATTCGTTGCATGGGCATTCGCCAACATCGGTTAATGGAATGAATGAACAAGTTTTGTGCAGTGACGATTCACCTGTTGAGTTCAAAATATTCTTAGATTGTTTCCAGTTCTTCAATTTAAAAAAAAAAAATTGAATTATCCAAGCTGTCTTACCGATCAATTCTCGTGTTCTGTGCCGTGAATTGTAGCATTTACCCAAGCAAGGAGGCCAAGCACTCCACTCGGTTAATTGGCAAGGCGTATGGCAATCTATATGACATCGTTGAACGCTCAATGGAATCGGAGACGTTGTTTTGAAGCAATCTCGAAGTTCAGCTTGGCGATTAGTTTTCATATCAACGCAACGTATTTCTATTTGAAGAAAGAAAAATCCAATTTGAAGTTGAGGTTCGTGATCCAACGCAGTCAAATTTAAAATGTCGATAAAGAATCGAAGTGTCTTACCTCTTACTCGAAGACCAAAGCCACAATGAGAATCTTCAGCTAATTGGCATTCGGACCAGTCATCAATTGTCCAATTATAAACGGGGCACGTTTGATCAGAAGTAAGGCAAGGCTTTTTTTCTTCCAAATGAGCGCAGAATTGCCCATCTAAAGATACTCTCGTACGTCTTCTGTAAAATTGCTCTTCGTCTGATTCAGAAAAGTGCACTACAACATACGAATGAATATAATTTTTGATAATTCGATGTACGTGCCATACTGTTGAATTTTCACTTACATCTGCTGTTGATTGGAAAACATGTTTTCTTAGGGCACTTAGACCACGGAGACCACTCGGAAACTTGGCATTCTGTTTCACATTCTTTCATGCAAGAACGATACTCGTTCGGTTTTGGCAGTTCTTCGCAACTGTTGATTACTCAATTTTAAAATGCCAACTTCATCGGATTGATTTTTTGAATAGAATTCACTTACTATTTATCTTCGACTCTTTCGTCGTTATTGACCATGCACCAAACTTCTCGATTTTGAAGTCCAGTACCACAAGTGGAGTTGCATTCTTGCCAAGGTAGAGCCAGCCAGCTGTACCCATCGCAGCCAAAATCGTTGCATTTTTCGATCAACCTCATGTCGGACTCTGCTGGACATGGATGACCTCCTGAAAAATTCATTCTCGTGATTTTTGTTCGTTTTGATAATTTCTGATAATTTTTTCATTAGATTTACCTGGCCCAGGTGGTGCAATCACCGACCGATTTCTCGTCCTGACCCCTACAGCGTACGGTTCGCTGCAAGATCGTGTACAAGGACTCCATTCGGACCAGCTTGAAACAACGCAGTCGAAAGCGCAAGGTACTACGCAGAATTCTTCGGTCGGTGGTTTACCCAAAGCGTGGCATTTCGTTTCGTCGACGATTTCCTAAAAATATTCGGCAAATTGAAAAATACTCGCGGTTTTTTCTCTTCGTTCGAATAATGAGACGCTTATTACCTTGTGATGAGTGACGCAGAACACTTGCCTGGTTCGTCTACCAGAACCACATTTTGTGAGACCTGGGTCCAATTGGCAACTACCCCATGATCCGGTATTCCATGTGAAACATTCGACTCCGACGCACGGTTGACTTTCGCTCAGATTCGGACATTCCATGCCAAACTCACTAGGAGGCACTAGAACGCTTCGGAAACGTTTTCTAACCCCTGAAATACGTCGATTCGTATTCAAATCTGACTACAGAAGGTTATTTCTGTGTGTATCGAGGTTGATTCTAATACCTCTTTGAGTTAGTTCGTTTCCATCACTTTTCAGAGGACACTGAAGTGGCAAACAAGGACCCCACGAACCCCACTGACTAACTTCGCAATCTCTCGGGCATGCCATTTCACATCGCTGTATCAACGGTGGTTTTTCAACAGATTTGCAATATTTACTCATCAAAGGTTGGCCGCTTTTCGAATCGACGCATGTGGCGTTCCTAGTCTGAATACCACCGCCACATTGAACCGGTTTCATAGTAACTGGCTCCGAACAAACGCTCCATTTTGATACTTCCCACTTATATCTACATAATTGAAAATATTTCCCGAGTTTATTTCTTGGCAAACGTCAGCGAGTTGTTTTTAATCGAATCTGTTTATAAGTTCAATTTCCTCCTTGCCATCCGCCTCCGAAAAAAGGAAACAAAAAAGGAAAATCCGTACAAGTTTTGACTTCTTTTGAAAAAATTAATAAACGAGTCGGTATAAAGTTGGCAAATTAAATTTTTGCTACGATCTTTCGTCGGAAAGTTTGCGCCGAAAAATATTCGTTTTAAAGTGGTAACTTCGAAAATGCCTTTTTCGCTGGCAAATATAAGTACTACGTCCTACGTCGTCTTAAGTTTTTAAAAGGAAGTGGAATTTGTTTGAGAGTTTTAAATGATCTTCATTTAAGGCGGAAATTACCGCCGGAAGATGTTCGAAAAAGGCAATGAGAAGGTTTTGAGTTACTGTTTTTTTGGTTTCTTACTTGTCTGTACATAATGGGAGGCGATCTTTACGCGATCGAGATTCCGTCAAATGGGGGCATTTCAAGCCTTGGCCCTCTTGCATTCGTAGAATATAACGTTGACGTTCGGCTTCTTCGGCGATGACCTGGTGAAAAAAAATAATCAAATTATAATAACGAATTTATCTTGATCGGTCTATATTTTTATTTATTTTTTTCATCATTACTTTTCCTGTGTAATCGACGCATCCTTCTTGTTTAATAATCCAGTCGGACCATTCACTTACGACGCAATCTTGTGGAATTATACAAGCTCGACTTCTTGAAGGCAAAGGTCTCGTATCACAATACCTGTCAATTTAATTTAAATTATTTATTCGAAATTGAACCCGCGAATCGAAAAATTATTCGAAAAATTACTTCAAAGGGACCACTTCCGAAGTAACATTCAAACAATCAATATCTCTGGTTTGAGTTCCAACATTTGGACGGTGTTTATAGTAAGAATCAGTCGTATGAGTGAATGCTATACCACCATCGTACGCTGTAAAAGTACCACTCTGCATGGGATCCATTTTTAAAATACATTCTCCCCACGGACCAATCCTTAGACGTAATCCGTGCTGGTGTTTGAAACACGATTCATCTTCAATTTCGCAAGTTCTCCACTCGTTGGTCTATTTTGAAAAGAAAAGAGAATAAAAATCTTGGTTCAGTTTGAAATTCAACATACGAGCCAAATAAAAGGAGGTCGTCAAACTCACCTCGGGGCATCCCTTGCCGCCGTTTTTCGGTGGTACTAAAATAGTCCTTGTACGGAACTGCGATCCTTCGCAGCAGGGCGTCCACTGCGTCCATTCGGTGGTCAAGCAGTTCTGACGTATTGGAAGCGAACATTGTTGAATAGGTTCGGGTCGAGGACCAACTTTGTAACAGTTTTCGTCATCGATTTCCAAATTAATCTGAAATCGGAAACCGGAATATGGGACAAATGATGCCTGAGTGTAAGATAACGTACAAATACCCCCTATTGATTTATTTCATATCGGCGACGTCGGTCGTTCCGAGTATTAAAGTGAGCTTACGTCGAAAGATGCGTGCGTGTTCAGTGTGCAGCTCACGTTTCGCTGCATTAGACCAGTACCGTATTCTAGGATTTGATTCTCGGCTACCAAACAAGGTCCCCATTCGCCAACTTTCCATTCTAGATCGTCTGTAATCGGAACAAAATGCATGGGGTTAGTTTGTGTTATGTTTTAATCATTTTTTTCACGGTGGGGAAGTATTCATGTTGAATTTTATTTGGAGAGAAGTGCACTGAAATTGAGCTTAGGTACTCGAAGTAGAAAAACTGATGGCAGATTCGTGTTTAGTGAACTCGAATTAGTACAAAAAACATTTTATAAATTTCGTAACCGGTCAGGGAGAGTTTTCGAAAATTTCTCAAATCATTGGAATTTAAAAAATAAAAAATATGTAATTGGTTTTACTCCAGAAAGATACCTTGTTTTTGAAAACTATAAATTTCAATCCTTTCAAAATTCAAAATTTTTCAGAAAAATTTTTAAAAATTTTTTTCTGAACGAAAAGTTTCAATTTTTGAAAAATTGACTGGAGTATTCTCGAATTTTTGGTAAAAACTCCTATGTCTCAAAAGGTCGACTATATTAAAAAAAAAATTTACAAGAAATTCTGTCCCCTAACGCAAGTATTCTATGGAGAGGAAAGAGGTGTAATGCGTATGCTTTTTCCTCATTTTACATTTTTCGTCAAATGCTGATGAAAATTTTGTTGTTTTTTCCGTAGGTAAATTTTAAAAAGTCTGAAAACCCCTGAAAAAGAACTAAAAATTTTTGAGAAAATTTTCAATTTCTCGAATGTGTTATAGGTTTGGATCATTTTCGAAAAAAGTTCAAAAAAATAATTTTTTGGGAGTATTAGGAGCAGTAGAAATCGCTTCTCAAGTTTTTCTTTCAATTTTCTGGATTTATTATTTTTTTTCTAATTTCGTTGAAAAGCAAATTCATTTTTACAAGTCCTTCGAGATCTTTAGAAAAATACTAAAAATTTTCGGTTTTTCACCGTGTACACTTTTGAAAAACTCCAATAGCAAACCTGGCTTTCAGTTCATAAAATTCAACAGTTCGTTAGAAAAAAAATGAACTTAACGGCGTATGTACTTTAGAGCGCTGCCTAGTGCAGACGTTTTGTGCTATAGAGTTTCTATCAGGCCACATTATCGTTTCGAGAGCTTGGGAAGTAGGGAAAAAAGATGTTAATTAAATTTTAAAATTTACCGCACATGTCAAACAATAAGCTGGTCGTTTAGGGAACCGAACGAGCGAACTTGGAAAGATATAGACTTGCCTAAGAGTGACAGGGAGGGGGGGGGGTGTCGTCGTAGTCGGCTAGGTACACTATAAAAGTAAACGAAAAGGAAAATGAAGAAGAGGTAAAAAAAGTATAGAAAAAAAAAAGGACTACAATAGTTTATCTACGAGACGTTTAAGCAAACGAACACTTGTGCCGTTAATGGCAATTCATGGCATAGCTCTTGGAAAGAAGAACGAGCTTTTACGAGAGTGGCAAGCACCCTTTAGGTACACGGAAAGTCGCGTATAAAAATGAAGCGGTGATATCGTCGTCGACTCGAGGTACGAAAATTAAATAAAACTTGCATCTGGCTGAGCAGTTTTTTATTTTTTTATTTATAAAGATGCGATGAGAGAGAAAAAAGTATCATTAATTTGGCGCATTTTGAAACTTCATCCGACTTGGTGGTATTTAAATGAGAAAAGCATCGCTGTCTCGAATGGGTTGTTGTAGTTCGTCTCCGAGTTTAAAATAAAATTAACTTGATATGTTCATGTTCGAATTACCAGCACGAGGGGGGGGAGGGGTTTCAAGTGCTTGCACTCACCTTAATATGCACGATACGAATAGAAAACAACAGCTCGAGAAACGACGGTTTTACGTGTGTATGCAAATACCCACACACCAACGGTACCATATACGAGTACATTGAGAAAAGGAAACGGAATTTATTGAATTTGTCGTCGTTTTTCTTTCCCCTTTTTTTTTAGTTTTTTTAGTTTTTTCTCAAATGGAAATATAATAATGTCTGACGAATTGTATATTTTGTGAAATACGAACATTTTCCACTTATGCTTTTCACTTCGGAAATTCACAGCCTTTAGTCTTTGAGCTAAGATGCCCCCTCGTGTGCTAGTTCTTTGGTAGTTTGACGTTTACATACATAAACGACAGATGGAAGAACTCGACAAGTTTTTTTTTTTTTAGGTTTTAAAGTAGAAAGGAAATCGAGTTTAGACTGCGCATAAATCAATATTATAATATTGGTTTGATATCGATTTAAAGAAGAAAGCTTTCAAAGTACCTACATATAATTTTATTTCTTTTTTCTGCATTATTCGTAAAGTGATTGTTATTACGAATATTTACCCTTGTGATGTCTACAAGCGATGAAACAAGGTTTCTGTACGGCAGGTTTCTCTTTGTTTTTGCAAAATTCCGGAGATACCGCATCCCCGGAGCTTTGCTCGTAGCATTCTACGCTCCGTTCGCGCGTACCAGATCCGCATCCTCCTTCCTGCAAAGCCGAGCATGATTCCCAACCACCTAGAAAGGAAAATTCGCATTATATTCGCGTATTAAATTAAATCTCATCGGGGTTGTCTTTCTCGCGTATATTCGTCTTTTCCTAGCCGCCGTTCTTTTGTGTGTATTTGTATACGCAACAGCATTGGGAAGATTTTTTTCATCATTTTTCCATTTAGTATTTTTTATAATATAATTTACCCATTTCGACTTTGGCGGTGGCGTTTCGTTTTTCAACAAGTATAAGTATTATATCTATATAATTCGGCGGCGGGCAGAAAGTTTTTATACGAGTAGAGCACGCACTCAAATGGAATTAAAGTGTACGAAAAACATCCAGCAAAGAGGAAATTTACGATTCGAGTGTAATATGTACGTAGCAGGAACCGAGGCGACTGTACGGTTTGGGCAATTAGTAAAATCTTGTTAAAAGGATATTTCACGTTGGTCGGTGGCGCGACGAAGACGAGGTGGGGTGTTTCATGAAATACACACAAGCTTTATTGCATTAGCTTTTTATTACTGGCTTCTCGCCAATATCGACTTTAACTCTTTCCAAAACGAATTTTATAACTTTTGCTCAAGCAAATTCCAACTTACTCGTATAGTACCCGTTGGCGATTTTCTCGCAAGGTGAATTTAACCGCCATGCCGCTGCGTTGTAAGGTCAACGACATCGTGGTTTATTGGAGTTTTTTATTTTACTTTACGTACCTGCCGTCCAAACGTAGTCGGCGAAATCTGGTATCAGACGAGAATGACAAAATGATATGAAAAATGTTGATAATAAAACCGACGCTAGACTCTGCATATTGTTTTATCGTACTCGTAGCTCGGCCTTTTTATTCCATCTACGAAAAAAACGAAAGAGAAAATTAATTGAAGAAATGCGAAATTATTAAATAAAATCTCGTAATTACGTACGCTAGCTTAGTATAAATCGTTTTCTTAGTTTTAATGTGTTTTTTCCTCTCTTCGTAAATTTTCCATTGCTTTTCAAGTATTTCTTGTTTTTTTTTGTTTTTTTTTTGAGAGAGAGAGAATCTACAACTCATTCTCTTTGATTTTTTTTCTTGTATTCTTCATATCTTATTGCCTTGTCTCGTATTATTTTTTTTTAATCTAAAATTTTCTTTATTTTCGATTTTTACTTCGTTTTTTATCGAAGCCAGCTACGAAGTCAGGGTTTTCAAAGAGATTCGTTTAATCTGCAAACAAATCGGAGTTTGAAGTAAGATGGGGTGGATCTGAGAGCAGGAATCAGCTCGCCAAGAAGAAAATGAATTAATATGTACGTTTTTCAGTTTTATGTTTGCAAGATTGAAAGGAGTTCTTTAATTTTTTCGTTAATGAAAAAGAAATTATTTATTTTGAAGAGCTATTGGAATTGATTTTCTGCGTCGTTCCAATTCTTTAATTTTTCAAATATTATTAATTTTATATTTTCAATCTTTGAATTGTATCAACTTTTTCATTTTTTTAATGAGAATTGTTGTTTTCTAAAATTATAGTAGAATTTTGCAGAAATTGCAGAAATACCAGTTGCCAGTTTTTAATATTTTATCGAAATTGAATTTCGACCTTGTATGAAAAATCTTTTTTTTTTCGACGTATGCAAATAATAGCTAAGATTCTAATTTTCCAATTTCGCATTTAAATTTTCTTTAGAATTGACACATTATTATTTAAAAATGATAATTTTTCAATTTTTTCGAATCGTTGATTTTTTTGGAATCGAGATTTTTTGTGTTGTACTAAAATTATCTATTTCTAATTATTGTGTGTTTTTCTAGAGAAGAGGCTCAGTTTTTATTTTTTTTTTAAACTGTCAACTTTTATTTTTTATTCTTTTTTTGAAAAACTGTCAATCTTGAATTCAGAGAAATTGTTAATTTCAAATTTTCCAAAAATTATTCAAGTATTTTTTTTTCTTTTCCCACTCTCAATTGATTTCTACAGAGGTTGGTAATTTCTTAAGTACGAGTACAGTTCATTTTTTTTGGAAATTGAACGCTTTGTGATTTTTTCACAAATGAATTTTTTGAAAAAATTTTCATTTATTTATATTTTTGAAATTTGCAATTTTTGAGGAATTGTTAATTTTTTTTTTGAAAAGTTATCAACGTTTAATTTTTTTTGAAATCTTAGTAAATCATCTGCACTTTTTTTACATTGTTTAATTTTTAATCTCTTCTGAAAACTTGTATTCTCTAAAATTTTACAAAAGTTTATTAGTCTTGACCTCAATTTTTCAATTAAAAAAAAACATCAACTTTTTTGATGAGATTTTTTTTTTTTGAGATGGTCACTTTAAAATCTTTAGTGAAGAAAAATTCTAAAATGATCACTTTTTGATTTTTATGCTGAAAAATTGTCAATTTTCAATATTTCAGAAAAATTTAAAATCAAACGCTTTTATTTCATATTCGGAAATGATTTGGGGGGGCTAATGCAACATTTGGGAGGGCTATAGCCCCCCAGCCCCCCTATCTCCGTCTATGGAGAGAGTGCGAGTGTATAAAAAACGAAACTCGTCAAAAAAAATCAAACAATCATTTTTTGAAAAAAAAAATACAAAATACAAAATTTTTCAAAAAATTGTGAAAACAATGAATCGTTTCTTCAAAAAGTAAGTTTTGCTATTTTTTAAAAAACTACTCAATTTCTACATTGTGTAAGTAAATGTAGGTAATTATTCTCTCAAATTTTGTATAGATACTTTTTTGAACAAGCATTCTGTTTTTTCAAATTTTTCATACGTTTTAATTTTTGTATTTTTTTGTTGAAGTGGTCAATTTATTAATTTTTTGGAAGTTTTTTTTTTGCTTTGAAAATACGTGCATAGTTGATTTCTTTACGTTTCAAAAGTAGTAATTTTTCCAATAATTTGAAAATTGTCAATTTTTTGGATTTTGAAAAAGTTGGAGTAAGTCTAAAAAATAGGGACAACAATCAACATTTTCATTCGTATTTTTTGTACCTTAAATTTAGCCGTATGGAGTTTTACCATCGATTTTGGCACATATTGTCGAAAAAATGTAGGTATAGGTAGGTATCTGGTATACATAGTCAGCCAACATCGTAGAATAAAAATCCATTAAGCGTCAAAATTGCTAAAAAAAGTTACCGTGCAATAAAAAGATTGAAATTCGTACGTCCGCGTTTGTTGTGAAGTTGACATGGGAAAAATTTTATTAAAATGGAAATTTTTTCAAAATTTTAGTTTCAAGTTTTGTAAAAAGGTGATGATTATAATTTTGCACAATTTTCACTTCATTTATTTCTCGCTCAAGAAACTTTGTCTTTTGTTTGAAAAATGACCCTGTTTATTTTTTTTAATGCACTATCGTCGTCTCTCTCTACAGCGTAAAATTCCACGACTTTTTTCTCTTTCAAGTATTCTATTATTAAGAGTTGAGTTTTTCTCTGTGAAGCTTCTCCCTTGCTCTCTCTATCCCTCTCTCTCGTAGAATCGTCGAATGTGCATTGTCATCACTTGAAATAATTCCTCCAATGATTTATTTTTTTCTAATCAAAAAATGAAAACCGGGTACTCTTGATAATTGGAAAAAAATTTCATACTTCTTATGGAAAGTGTAAAAACTCGTAAAACGATTCGAAATCCATTAAAACCGGAGTACATTTTTTTTTCACATTGTTAACGTTAATTATAAGTACAAGATCCAAGACTACAGTCATTACTGATGGCGGCCTTTCACGTAAAAACTTTTTATTCGGCCATTAATCATATAGAAAAAAAAACTAGTACACACCAGTTGAAAAAAAAAACGGCCGTCTATCATTAATCCTTAACATGATTGCAAAAAGCAACGCATGCGGCTGATGAAAAAAAATATATGCTACCACTATGTACTTTTAAATTTACTGCATTTGTTAAACATTTCCTTTTTTGTTAGGTTATTTACAAACATGCCAAATGCTATGTTTTTTTTTTCGTTTTTATTAAAATGATTTAATATCTACGTTTGTGTGCGGTGACTTTTAACCAGTAACCTTAGCTTTTTATCACGGAATATAGCTAATATATGAACTGTGGGCGAGGGAAAATTATTGTTAGCTTATTGCGGGACACGAAAGCCACCAAAGCTGACGCAATCGTGTGTGCGACCGACGACTGCGACTGGGAAAATTCGCGTATCAAATTCAAGGTCGCTCGTTCTCGATATTAAATTTTACTCGGGGATAGGGCTGGATTCTCCGACGTAAGAATTAAAGTTCGAGCTTGAACGTACGTCGGGTTCGAGAACCATGTTCGGGCTGGGTTTTTTCTCACACATTTCTACGTTTACCTGTTCGTGTGGGTAAAAATTACATACACGTGCCCTAGAATTACGTACGCCGCGTTGGTTGCGATCCAAATTCGATGTATAAATTTTAATCGAATTGCAGCGGCAAAAAATCACTCCGATGGGAAGTTGGTCACGTTTCGAAAGAGAAAAGGCGAAATCAATTCCAGCTTAACCGAAATATCGCGCTGAGAGGATATGCTAGAATTAATTTTTTGCCGCAGCAGTTGTAGTTTCGCTTGGTGCTGTCAAGGGGGAAGGGGGCGACGCGACGTGGACAATACGCCGAATTCGATTCTATGGTAAATGTTAATCCATAATGAAATAATTAGCGCCGGTCTAATTCGCAAATAGAGAGCGGCGAGAGAAAAAATACGAGTCGAGAAGCGCCGTACCGTACTCGGATATGCTATATGGTAAACGGTTAGTTGGCCGAGTAACCGCCAGGCACGCTAGTAACGCGAAAACTGTTTTTTGATTGATTTTCTGCCATGTTATACGACTCGGTAGCGTTTTCTTCGCGAAGTATTTTCGTTCGGATAACAATACATGGATCTGCGTGGTGTAGGTACAGGCATTATGTATTTCCGAGTATTCGCTTTTACACTCGCTATTTATTAAACAAAAAGCTACTTGGAAATTTTAACAAATGGATTAATCATGGACTGAATAGCTAATCAAGGTTTAATTTTCGCCATAGTTGCGCTAAAGCCACCGCTAGGTACGACAAACTTGGCCGGCGTTTCGTTTCGTAAAAATATTATCGCCGCTCGAGGCCCAAGTTCGAATACGTGATACTTCTGCAGGTAACTGCATTCTGGTCTGGGTAAACTTAAACCATAATGTAGGCACGTAGGTCTGGTAAGTTTTCTCATCTTTGTATAAATTATGAAAGCGTTGATGAAAAAAAAAATGCCAACTTCGATGCGAATTGCGAATTGGGTATTGTGAGGGTATATAGTCATAAACTTTTACATGTTTGGGTGTCGGATTTTTTTTCAAGCGTAAGGTATCTATCGATTGGATGGCTGAAATATCAAGTCTAACGAAACATAAACTTATTGCGGTTGACGTGCTGAGACGAGTGATTTCGTCGCGAATATTCGGTGTAGCCTATTGTACGCATATTTTTGCGTATTTTTTATCGCCTCGGTAAATTCGTCTTCGTTGGGATACGATGATGCGTTTAATTTTACTTTTCACCTGCGAAATTATCATCTTCAAAGTGTTGCTTTTGGGATTTCTACGCAGGTACTTCGTCTTTGGAAATATTTCAGCGGCGTTGAAAAGTTGATTTCATAGGGAAAAAATTTCACATCGCAATATTCTTATCTATCTTTTCAATACGAAGTTCTGATGAGGTCTGTACTCCTCTCACCCCTCTCTGCATCATTTTCAACTTTGTTGTTGCAGGATAGATGTACTTTACACGGAGTATACAAGTTTATAAATTAAATTTCCGTCAGAAGATGCCTCATTAACAGAGCTTTTTGAAGTAGTTTCACGAGTAGTGGCAGACAGAAGGGCGGCTCGTTTGTGGTGAGGTGTTGAATTGTATTGAATTTTTTTTTTTCATTTTGGCTTGGAAGTTTTAGTGTACCGAAAGTTTGTACGAAATTTGGAAAAAAAAATCTGGTGTGGTGAGAGCATCAAATGCCCTTTGGCCGAGCTGTGCCTCAATTTTCATATCATTCGGTTTGTCTCAGTGAAAGACGACCCTTTAAACGCATTTGTGCGGGTGTTCACCTCTCCCCTGAGGGCTGGAGTTACGAAATATGGAACTGAATGGATAGAAATGATACCGTATTTGCGAGTTTTCAATCAATTTTTCTCAAAATTGAAATATAAGTAGAACTAGTAGAAGAGGGGAGTATTGTGAATTTTTTTCAAATTTTTTTCGACCCCTAAAATGGTTTTGAATTTTACTTTGAATATTTCTAAATAATCTGGATGTTCAAGTTTTAGTGTGGGTAGAGATTTCTTGCATTTTCTGGACCGTTGTGCACAACTCGCAATCAAAATTTCTTTGAATTTTCATCACGGAGTGATCTTGATCTTCAAAAAAAAAAACACATTTTTTCCTTCGGTATAGAAACCTATATTGGTCGAAAAAAATTTCACTTCAAAGTATGTACGTCTTCATATTCTCATTAACCTCCTTCCCCATACCCGAATTTGAACCCCATTCGTTCACTTTTCGCAGTTTTGGGTTTTTGAATAATTTCAACTTGATTTCTACGAACTGAAAAAATAATGACAATTGAAAAAACAATCCCTTATTCGAATTTAGCAGGCCAGAGTACCCCTCCTCTATTTAAAGCCTTCAAGTGATAGTTTTTTTTCAATTTTGCGAAATTCATTTTTTATGGAAAAAATTTGTACGAAAATTGAAATTTTTTCCATTTTGAGCATAGTGATTGCTTATATAAAATGTCTGAATCGAGGTATTGAACCCGCGATTAATTTTTATTTGATCATTTTTTACGTTCACTGAAATTCAAGCCGGGCCATGATAATTGAAAAAAAAAAAATCGTTAAAAATTAACGAATTCGACTATTAAAATTCAGGCAATGGACGTATAAAAAAATACTTCGTGATTGAAACGGCATATCTGGCAGGTGAAGAAAGTTATAAGATTCCATTTTCAGGTCGGACAAAATTGATAATTTTGCCCATGATATCTTCAGAAAAATTTCTTTGATCAAAATTGGTCTCTAATATGTATGAGAAGTATATGGATAAGGAATACGTACTTGAATTGATTTTTTTCGTTCGAATTCTTTTCATTGCTCGACTTTTAAATATATTCGTTGATACGACCTTGAAACTTTTCAAATCACGAATATAGGTATATTTTTTTGTCGAAAAAATATGTGCCCAGTTATGATGAACCTTGGCCGGATATCTCGAATAAATTTTTTTTTGGAACATGACGTCAAAGAAATGTGGTTTTATTTTCTAGTCTTTAATAAAGTGAAAAAAAAATTGAAATCAAGTTATAATAAATTTAAAATTCGAAAAGAGTTGGATTTTTTTTTCTTACAGATTTGAAACGCAAAAAGTAAAATTTTTTGGTGATTTTTATCAAAACTCACAAATGATACGAACGATTTTTCGATCGGAGAAGTGAAAATAGGGTTTAACTATTTACTTCGAAGACTAAAGTTTTATCTCATCTTTTGGATGTCATTCAGCAACAGCTTTTCATTCCCATGCCAAGTTTTGTGCAGGAGAAAAAAACCACCTTACCGTTCAAATACTAAGCAAACATTCTGTTTCGTCGAAAACTCAGCTCATTCGTCGTTTTGAAATGTTTCAAACAAAGAAAAGTGTATAAATGGAGAAAAGATGGAATATTACTAGAGCGCCAGAAGTGATGAAATTTTAGCTGCTGTGTCTTTGAAATATCAAACACAAATTTCAAGATTGACGTGTGCTAGCGTATATATCTTATAGTTTCTCGTTTATCAAGTTATCAAACATAAAAGATGAAGAAGATGCTGGATGAGACGGATCGAGCAGTGTTCGTTGTTGTGAATAGAAAATTAAAATGAAGGTTCGCGAAGCTGCAAGTTCCGCGTAGGTATATCGTATTTTGAAAATAAGTAGCGCAATTTTACGACTGGCAGATCCGAAAAACGAATAGGTCGGTTTTAAATGTAAATCGTTGCAAGACTATAAAAAAAAGAAGGATCATAAAAACGTCATTTATTCAAATTTTTTCCACTTCTTTTTTTTTGCATTGTTAAATTATTCATTTCTTTTTACACGGTTTTTAAAAGTACCTCGAACCTTTTCGAGTTACCAGTTTTTTGCATGGTTCATTCTCTATTTGTAAGCGAGAAAGCTTACTTCCCTTTTTTTTTTTTCTGTAATTGTTACCAGTTTTTCTCACATTCTTATAATTATCATGTATGGCCGGAGGAAAGGTGAAAAATGTGGCGTTTTGTGAAGGATTAAAATCATTAAATATTTCCACGTTGGTTTCTTTTTTTTCGAAACCACGTCGTGAATTTGCCCCGAACTTACTTCAGTTCATTTTCCTCATCTTTTGGAGAACATTTTCAAAAAACTTTTAAGAAGTAATTTTTAAATACATATTTTGAAAAAGTTTTGTGTTGAAAGAAAGTATAAGCAAACAGAGAAGGCTTCATTTAACACCCTACTTTTCATTTTATTAGTTCGCCCCGGGAAACTAGGGACGGGCGGGGCCAGCCTAGTGGAAAAAATGAAGCGAAAGAAAGCTTTATTTTGGAGGCGTAGTAAAATCCGCGTCGACGATCCTGCGTGGAAAGGATCCGGAAGGGAGAAATGAGTTGATGAGCGATTTGGCGTTTTTCAACTTTGGCCAAGTTTTTAAAAACTTGCGCTTTTGTCTGCGAAATTTTCTCACGAGGAGGTGTGGAGGGAGCGAATAAATCTGGCCGGTGTTGAAACGAAGAATACCGTCGGAGTTGTGTAGCCAATGATGATCAGATTAATTACCCAGCCCGAAAGAGAACTTTGCTCGGGTGCGGGTGACCTATTATTGTAAATTAACGACGAATAGGGAGTGCTGGGAAGGAAAGCGAAAACAGCCAGGGCAGCAGAATAGAAACCGAAAGTTTTTCATTGAAAATTGTAATTTTAAAAAGTTTATAGCTTTTTCATGACTGCGTGGAAAGTTAGTGGGTGAAAATGCATCACACAAACGCAATTAACCTCGAAGTTTGAGGAAATAACAACTGTTACTCGGCGCCTAGGCCGAATGGGAAAAAAATTATTACGCGTTGCAATAAAAGCTCGGCGAAAAAAAATTATTATAAATCGCGATAATTTAATACAAGCTGCGGAAAAAAGCACTATTAAACGAGTAATTGATGCCTTTGAAAAATGCAAATGGTGTGTAAGGTTTTTGAAGCAATATGTGCTGCGACTGCGAATACGATTCGGCGAAAAGATTGCCATTTTTTCTTTTTTTTTCACTTACTTTTTCCGAATGAAACGACCTTATCTTCGAGTGCTTTTATGTTCGAGTATTACACTCGTAATGTAGGTTTTCGCCTCCTGGCGCACTCTGCCCTAGCTCTGTATCTGGCGGCGCGGCGTACAAAAATTGAATATTTTATAGCCGGAGAGAGGCTCGTCGAAGGTAAATTATGGGGATTTTCATTCGTACTGCTGCAGATAGATGAGTAGAAAATCAAAGACTCGACTGCGTCAAAGTGTTACTTTCGCTTCTACGAGTAGGAAGCGCGACACGAGAGTGATGATTTTGCGAAGGCTTGAAAATACGCATGGATAGGCTGAATTTATACGTATTTAATATATAAGAAGCATATCGTCGTTACCTTTTGTGTATATACCTTTCCAATTATGCTAATGAGTCGAGTTTTTGGTATTGTTGTGAAGAGCAAACGACGCGACGCGACGCTTTATCGTTTCGAAAGGCTGTATACCGAAAGAGACGTGCCAGATTATACTTTCAATAAATAGACCCTTACCGTGTTATATACTTTCTAACGCATAATTATAATCGATATCATTATCGTGGTCGGGGACAGCGGAGGCGGCCCCGGCCCGACCGCGCCCATTAAGTACCCGAGAAGCAGCTTAACCGTTGTGGAGCTTTAGTGCGTACGTGTACCGCCGAAATTACCTCCAATAACGGCGCGATGTATAGCTTTTATACGTACAATCCGTTTTTAAAATACTCCTATACGGCGATTATTCACAAACAAAAGTATACTATCTGCTCGTATATATTCCTTTTGAATAGAGGGTATTTATATACAGTATGCTAAATTCCAGCTACGAATACAGGGTGTTTCGAAAGGTTTGGCTGCTCCTAGAATTGTAGTGGTGGCTGTGTGAGTTACGTTGTTGTGTGTTGTGTGATGGGTTGCCTGTCGCTTCAAATGCAGGAGTAGGGAGAATAATTTTTCATTTGTTTCGTCTTTCGTTAACCAATTCGAGAATAGAAATTTGGTACGATTATGTGAAAATTTTGAGAGTTCATCTTTGATTTCTGGGGCTGAGGAGGAAAAATTGAAATTTGAAACGATTCAATCTATTTTCTAGAAATGAGAAAATTAAGTCTGAAGTCTGTGGAAGAATTAATCAAGAACACAATATTGTTTGAGGAACGAAATTTAAAAAAATTGAAATCTACGTATAACTATAATCGAGATGTTTGGAAAAAAGAAGAAAAATTGAAAATTCTTCAAAACTAACTTGAAAAATGTAAAAAAATTTTAATTTAAAAAATCAGTGAAGTGAGAAAATTTGAAAAAATTGAAAATTATTTCAAATTTGACGAAATGAAAACATGCAGAAATGAAAAAAAATTCAAGTGAGTAAAAAGCAAAAAATTTTGAAAAATTGAAAAAATTGATATTTCTTTTAAAAATATGAGAATTGAAAAATTTCAAAAAGTTTTGTGTGTAAGAAAAATTGAAAAAATTTTGAAGTCAGAAAATTTTGTAAAATTATGAAAGTTGAATAATTAAAGACATTTTAATAAATCAAGAAATAATGAAAAATTGAATTTTTTCAAAAATTGGAAAAATAGAAGACTCGAGGGGTATCTTCAATTTTTAACTTGAGTCAAATTTTCATCAAACAGTGCCATCTTTTCGATTATCGTTCAAAACTTCTACCATATTTTGTACAATAATGACCTGTATTCGCCATACCTATATCATTCAGTGTATCGCAGGTATTTTCAGAACACCCTATAGAGCTTTTGTATGGGCTTAAACTACACATAATACCGAATCTGAGAAAAATTCATAACCGTAGCAGGTAGCCCAAGGCTCTTTTTCACTATAGGTACAGAGCTTTACAAAAAAAAATATCATTAATATCTTTAGCTTTGAATGTCCGAAACAGAGTTTAATTAAAATAGGAAAACCTACTTCCTTTCAGTTTTCTTTTTCGTCGGTGTCATTTGGACTGACAATTTTTCAAACGATGCGATACGACCTCCACCACTGGAATTTTTTCTCCCGAGGAGATTCTTTGAATGGAGGTTGAAAAAAAAATGAATGAAAAGAACTGTCATGGAAACAAGTCATCGAATTATTGAATATGGCTTTTCATAATCTCTCGTAGAAACCTCGAAAAGAAAAAGAAAATGAAAAGTCTAGGGATAATTGAAGTAGTTATTTTTCGTTTTCTTTTGCCGTGTTGGCGTTATAGATTAGTTTGGTCGATTAGGTTTTGCCGCCAGAGTTTATTGAACGGTACGAGAATTGAGGTTGAGAAGAACCTGCGACGGCGTTCTGTTATGGGTTCATTTTTAGTACCTACTGCCTACAGGATACACTCTCGTGTGCGACCAGGAAATAAGAATGTATGCAAAAGCGTGCAAAGTTTGCGCTTTTTAATAATATCGAAGTCCCGAGTCGGTTTGTAGTCTATAGTTTCTTTGAGTTCGGTGCTCATTCATCATGTTGTGTTTGCTCTGTGTGACATTTCCAGTCCGAAGATTACCGCTGTTGTTTGACCTGACTTTTGACGATATGCTTTTTTATCATCGGCCAAGTTGAATGGAAAACTGGACGTGGTACTAAAGTTTTATATGAATGATGGTTAAAGAAAAGGCCATCAGCGAATGGACGATTATTATATTGTACGAGGTTATCATATGGTGTACCTACGCGAGAAATATTACGAGTTATCGATTTATTTCAAGATGGTATGAAGTATAGTTGACGTTCGTCTTTGTGTTTTTTTTTAGATAATTCAATTTTATGGACGACGACGACGACGACGCTTGTGGGAATTTATTTTTTGGTACTCGTGAATAATGAAATTTATCAAAAAAAATATAAACGAATTTTATGGGGTGAAATTTTTATTGAAATTTAGCTGGATCATAAAATTCTGAAAAAGTTAGACTCTAAAATTTTACAAAATTAAAAGTGGAATTGGAAAAAAGTGGAAATTGTACGTAATTACTTACTCGTACATAAATTATGCAAAATTAAAGAAACTGATTGTTTTTTAGTTGGGAAAAGTAACTTTTTGTCTAAGAAGTTGCTACGTGTAAGGTCTTTATTTTCAAAAGTTCTAAATTTCATTTTTCAAAAAAAGTTTATTACTCATTTCAGTTTTTAAAAAAAATTTTTAATCAATATTTTCAACAAAAAAAATGAATCAAAAGAACTAATAATTTTTTTTGTTCATTTTTTTCAAAAGTTTTGAATTTTTCAAAATGTTTTTCTCAAATTTTTTATTTTTATTTGTTTTTTCCCCGAATAATGCTGTTTCTTGAATTTTTCAAACTTGTTTCATTTTTTTTTTTTGTCAAAGTTTTTTCATTTTGAAAATTTT
Organism: Paracoccus marginatus; assembly: GCA_900065295.1. Classification (NCBI taxonomy): domain Eukaryota; kingdom Metazoa; phylum Arthropoda; class Insecta; order Hemiptera; family Pseudococcidae; genus Paracoccus; species Paracoccus marginatus. The sequence goes on from FIZT01056038.1 coordinate 22,308, forward strand.
AGGTGACAAATTTTTCTTGCATTTTTATTCTTAGAAATATTACTCGTATTCACTTCTTATTATCTTTTACTTTTGTTCAATGTGGTGTATGAATTGAAATGGTTCTGAAAAAAGATTTTGAGTCATAATATTTCGATTAGACTTTTTTCCTTTTTTTTCTCAAGTTTTAAAAAATAGCTAATTCTCAGTATCTTTAATTATTCTCGTACTTTCATTTCCTATAGAGTTCGCGATAAAAACTATATTTCATCGTAGAGCTCTTAATTCATGATCTTCCTTCCGTCCATGAACCCAACCCTTGTGTAGAAAAGGCCTGCGGAAATGGTACCAGGACTGTATACTAAATTACAGAAATCGTCTCTACCCAACCAGCTGAGAATCGATATTCATAAATAATATTCGTTTGGATAAAGCATAACGAACTGCTCATAATTCAGGGCCACCGAAAACGAACATATCCTTCAAAATTTGTTCAAGGTGCTATAAAATCCTAGGCACGTTCCTATCATCAATTATCTCTCTTCAAAGCGTCTCCAACTAATATATACGTAGGTACATGGAGCTTTACTCAGTCCAAATTTAAGATTATACATAGACGCCGAATTGGAAACGAAAACGAATAAAAAACACCCTGCTACGATGTTCTATTTGTACTCGTTACCTTTCAACTCATCTGGTAATTGTGTACCTATACCTTCGTCTTGCACAAATTTAAAGCCCGATCAATACAATGTCGATTCGTCTAACACGGCGAGAACTGGCAGAGCGACAAATTACCCCGTTCTGTATTGCACCGAGTTAATGTTCGATAAATAAAAATACGTTGGAGAATCGAGCTCGACATAGAGATGTAAAAAAAAAAGCAAAAAAAAAACTCAACCTTTTTTAAACGGTCGAAAGACGAAACTAAATTGATAAACGTTACCGCAACGCCTACCGGTAACATGAAAGTCTAGCAATAGGTGATGAACTTTTTCACAAGTTGATTCGCCCACAGAAAAGATGACGCGATCAATAGGGAACTTTTACTCGTATATTCATACGAGTGTATATTTTTGTTACCGCACACGGTGCAGTGCGGATGGCGTACCTTACCTATACAATACCTTCTTATATGCACAACACGTTGCTTTTTCACAGTCGGCTGCATTTACGATAAATTCATCGGCTGTGCGATAATGCAGTTTTAAACAGGATGGTCATTTTGTTGAAGGATTCTTTTTCAACGTGGATTGTGTCCTGTCTATGTACTTATACGTCATATGAACTGGGCTAGATGGAGATATCTGCCTGCACGTATGCTCGCGTATAGCATGTGTAATTAATTCGAAACCGCGTACACTTGAATTTTAAGAGCTATACAAGAGACACTTAAATGCATCTCGCTTTTATAGTTGTTGAAGAAAGTACTGTATAAAGTGAATGATTCGCAGCGAAAGAGCACTGTATTGCTTTTCATTTTGAATTACGGTAATATACGAGTACCCAGTAGACAATTTTCTACCACTTTTTCGCGATGTATTTTAAATGTGCACGGATACAATACGGCGATGTGCATATAATGTGCTGTGGTTTTTTTGTGCAGCAACAGCATCATATACGTATATAATACACATTAGGTTGGCCTTAGGCCAAAGAACATTGCAGCAACAGATGAATGTGTAATTACAAATTATTGTATTTATGGTTGCAGGATCTGCACGTATAGAAAGAAGCTATACTGCCAAAGAAATAGGATTACGGAGTCGTCGTCGATGAAATATTATCAACTAGAATAGCCGACAGAACGTTCGGAGCGAGCTTTGATATGCAAAAAAGTAAATTGCGCGAGCCTTTGATAACATCGATGCGATCATTCATGCAATGGCCCAGTCGTCGAATGGAATTTCAATAAAAGGTTCAGTCTCGCCGACCCACAGAGAAAAAAGCATCGTGATGCACGATTAATTAAAAGAGGTAGGCTTAAAATTATAAACGTCGAATCAGCCTGCGTATATTACTACGTTTGAATACGATAAAAACACACTCGATATTTCTTATTAAAACCAAAGAAACGACTGCTGTTGTGGCAAACCGGTGCATATTTGTTTAATTCGAACGAATTGTTATTACTGTGGCGCACTAGCGGTGTTAAATATCGATTAATTATTTAGGCCTATTCTTACATACATAATATCAAGTGTTACGCTTACGTATACGTTTATAAGCGAAGATAGGGGCAAAATGTGTAGATACGCAGACTTTTATGTACCATGCAACAAATTCCTTTTCGCGAAATTCCGAAAGCGGAGCGCCGGAAAAAATCAATGCTACGTTTTGAAACCCTGAAATTTTGACGAGAATTCTTATGATAATAATGAACCTATCAGCAGTTTGGCTGGACGGCCTAAGAATACTAATCTCGTCAGCGATACTTCGCAGCAATGCGAGCCTTTCTATGTACACAAATCTCGCGTCGCTTTTTCTCGTAATTTGGAATAGGTATCGAAATTCTCCTTGGCCGCGAGGGGTTGAACCAGCGTAAAGTTAATCAGCACTACTGACGAGAATGGCGTAAAAATGAAATGGCGGTGTATGAAATAAAAGTATATTTACCGTTTATGAAGTTCGTAGCATTGAAGATAGAGGTGCTCTGATAAAATATTGAACGTAAACCGCAAAACTACACTACTCGGAGTTGTATGACCCACTGCAAAAACTAGGGGTTTCACGCGGCTCATACTTGCGCAAACGCCTGCGCTTCAACCACCCCGTAATGAAATTATTTACTCAGAAATCATGCGAGTTTTTAATTACTATCCTTTTCTTTTTTTTTCGTATTCTTTCGTTTTACCACCGCGAACATACACCCAACGATTGGGAGGATAAAAGGAATCAAGTTCGGGTACAGAAAAAGCTTATTTCTAGCCAAAACTCTTTTTTTCGAGTGCGAAAATTATCTGAGGTATTTATAGTCGAGTGGTGGGGTTTCTCGGTTGGAAAAATATGCGAAGTTTTGACGATTTTTTCTCCCAATGTTTTAAAGTAGAATTTTTTTGTGTAAAATTTCGATTAATGTGGAATGATTATGAATGTGAAAGGTACTACAAAAATGTAGAAATTCGCTATTCCCCGAATAATATTTTTACATTACGCTTACATTGGGGAATCGAACAGAATTCGCTGGAAAAAAGGTCTGGTAGTTTTTTTCTCCAGACTTATATTTCTTTGTCAAGTCAAATTGAATCATTTTTTTAAACCGTGCGTGACGAGGGTAATTTATTTTCATTTTCAAAGAAGTACGTAAGTACCTGGGATATAGGTATGGTAGAGTGTTATTGTGTTTGTTTTAGTGCCAAAGCTCGAGAAATTTTTTTTCGCCTATTGACTACCTATGGAGCTGAGGTGGTTATATGAACAATTTTACAGATTAATTTCGAATAAATAATATAATCTTGTTAAAAAATATTATTTTTCAATATTTAAACAAATAATATCGAAGATTTGATTTCTTCAGGTTCGGTAATCAAGCCTATGGGAATTCTGCACCAAGTTGGCCAACTGTTCAAGTCATCGAATCGAAGGCTGGAAAAATATTTCAAGATATCATCAAGGTGAAAAAATTTCACGAGTAACTATGTAATGAGGCGCATACCTGAAATCTCAAATCCTCGAAAGGATCTATTTTTCAATCCTTTAATTAATTTTCCTGCTCCTGACGAGAATCAGTTAACAATCCAACCTCGACAATGGTTCTGGTACAATCTGAGGTCTCAGCTACTATTCGACAAAAAAAAAAAATTAAAAAAAAAATCATCTCGGTTCATAAAAGTAGAAACGGCAATCGAAAATCGAAAAAAAAAACTGTAATACGAGCCACATATCAATACCAAAATAGGTCTAAAATGAAGCATCGATTTGAAAAATGAAAATTAATATTACCCAAGTTTCGAGTTCAGATTTAATATCAGTAGATTCGGATTGGATAAGTATCTATCTTCCGATGTCTTCGAAACGGATGGACCTACTGAAACATGTAACCAAAGACTATAGTCTTTGGTTACATGTTTCAGTAGCGGAATCTTTGGATCAGGCCCGTACCAAAAGAACAGTTTGGGTTGAATTCTCTTCTTAAGTTATCTGAAATTTGGCAACAATATTTAGGTTAATCTTGCAATCGAATTAGTTATTTTGGTGTAGATTTTTCGTACTTTGACGTTGACCATTGTCGATGTCTCAACTGGCAGTCATTCTTCTCCCGAAAGGGTTAGAATTTCTTCAGAAATACATTCTATGCGTAGCTCGGGTCACAGATAACGTTCGTTCAGGGTTTCCTTACCCTGTGTTACGATTCTAGCGAGAGAATTTGTGTGATAGTAGGTCATCTTTCAAAGGAGTGGTTTCTAATCAGAGATTTAGCACATATGAATTATTCTAAGCAGTCTTGGAAATCACTTCATAAATGGAAGAGATGAAAAAGTACATTATGTCGAAGTAGTAAAACAATTGGTTCTGACGAAGAAAGAACCTCAGAGAGTATGAGATTACTTACATCAAAAGTGCAGATGTTCTCCCCTCATTTACCATTTAGAATTTGTAGTTTAAGGTGTGATTAAGGAGTGAAACATTAAATTCAAACGGGTCACTACTTTCTAGATTTTGTACCATTTTTGCAAAAAAAAAGTTTTTCCAGCTGTTTGATGTTTACTTGTTTTTTATCAATTTTGCCTTCAGAGTTTTCCATTGCCTCGTTTTTCTTTTTAGAAAAGGGAAATGTTGAGGCATTTCAAAATTATGGTATTTTATTTCTTTTTCAACTTTTTTTCAGATGTTCTAAATTTTGAAATTCTAAGTTGTGAACTTGTGATCGTGAAAGATTGGAAATGGGACTTGAAATTTTAATTTCTTTTGAGAAAAATATACTGCTGCTACTGAATACTTCGGTTGTTCGAATTTCCAATCAAGAATCAATGAAGAATGAAGATCAACCGATGATTTTTATTCCTGAGGTGAGTTTTCCAAAAAGTAATATTTAATCCTCGAGAATTTTGATGATCACTTCGAATCGATCCACGAGTAAAAGTATAAATAAATGTCTTTGAAAGATAACCATATACTCGAACTTACGACTCTTCCGCCGGTGATGTTCGACTTTATAGCGAACTCAAGCAACTGAAAACATTTGTTCCGCCATCGTCGTCGCGTCGTCTAGAATATTCAACTCGTTTCTTGAGATTTACTCGTTCGGAAAGTTACAATATTTGATGAAAAATGTAATTCGTTGCCGTCTCGGATCGAGTTCTGTCGACTTTTCATTTTGCTCCTCGGCGAAATAGTAGGTACGTATAATTTGAAAAAGCTGCTCGCGAAAATATCCGCTCAACTAGGTGGAAAATTGGGTTACGTTTTAAATCTTCCATTAACCTTATCTCCAGACCCATTCCAACGTTCAGCACAGTAGCTGAATTTGTTTCAACACGTGTGGACAATTTTTCCTGCGAGGTGCATTGTCGACTGATACCGGGGTTTGAAAAAAAAGCGATCAATTTTTTCATTCGCTAAATTGCCTGTAAAATGATTCAAGGACTTTTGAGTGAGTTCAATGGTGTAGAAAAAAACGATACAATGGTCGATGTTTTTGCTATATTATTTTTATGGTGTAATTTGAAAAAAAAAATCGTTTAGCCGGCTCGATTCAAGGAATTACATTGTTTGATGTGTAATTATTATTCGAGTTTGAGGTTCTCATACGGTGTTCGCTGTTTCGTACGAGTTCTTCGAATGTTACCGCGATCCATGCTTGAAATGATAAACACGAGGCTTAGTTTACATTAACGTATCATTTTTGTGGCTTAATTGGTAACGTTCGTTGATGAGTATCTGTCGAGTGTTGTTTTTTTTCCTATGGAAATGGAAAGACGACGTGTTGAGAATTGGATTTTCAACGGGACTTGTGATTTTTTTGAGTCATTTCGTAGGCCTTCGTTGAAATGCATAGATACACTTATTCATCATAATTCAGCCGCATGCGATCTGATTTCTAAACCATTTCACGATACAGCCCGCACATAGTACAAAAGCGTTTAGCATAATGAATTCAGCCCGAAAGTACTTTCATGCTTAGGCATTGAAATAGAAATTTCAAGGTTTCATTATAATATGGGTACATTATGCGCGGCGTCTGAAGGGGTCTCCACCACAGCCACACATAATTACAAAGAATGTATCGAACTGTAAATGAGCTCCATATGAGTTTTGTTATTTCAGGTCATGTTGCATGCATGTTCGACATTCGCTTCACACTGTCTGCAGGTACTCCATCTAGATGTAATAGACTGTATAGGTATACAGAACAGACACACATATATAAGCATAAGGTACAGTATAACAAATGCAATTTAAAATAGGTATTCGTTTGCTTTATTACGTGCGATTGCATCAAACAGTTTCAAAAGATATGATTAGACTGCGTTTATACGTACGTACGGATTTGAAGGACTTGACTGTAATCGTGTTCGTTAGTTTACCTACAAATTAATGATCGATGTAGGTATAGGACAGCGGATGGCAAGAGGAGTGACGAGGCGAACAAATTACGATAGGTTTTCGAAGAGACCTACAGGTACAGAGGGAGGAGAAGGAGATTTATTTTATGAGTCATCGTTCAAATTGAATTTGTTGATAAATACGAGACGAAGGTTTGGAGTTATTTTTTTCTTTTTTACTCTCTACTCGAGCAGCCGGTCAGGATTTAATTTTTCGATTATCTATAAACATTTCGAGAATTGGGAAGTATTTTTATGGAATTATTTACAGGTTTTTGTTAGCGTGTTTATTTGTTTAAGTTGCATCATTACTTGACGAGAATTAGTATTAATCGGTCGAATACCTACTTCGGTAGTATTTTTATGGTCTGAGTTTTTCCGACCGCAGAAATAATAATATCCAATTTTCTGGTAAAAATATTTTCGCGTATTTTTAAACCGAGCGTGTGTCTAAATTAGGTATCGTATTGTTATTAAGTATAACAAATTGAACTTGTACTGTTCACCCCTTCTCCCTCCTTCACTGGTTGGTAGGTAAAAATTGAAGCACGAATTTTTTCAACTCGGGAGGAGTTTTTTAAGTTGCTCGAAATAAGAATGTTTTTTGAAAATGTAAGAAGTAGATAAGATGATAATTTCTTCAGTTTGTCCATTTGTTAAACTTATGAAATTTTATTATGTTTTTTCGTCTCAAACATAACTTGAGAATTGGGTGAAAAAAGTACGATTCCTTTGAATTATGCGCTCTTGAAAAATATTCTCTCTATTTTCAAAGAATAATTGAAGTCTTTGAATATACCTATAGTTTTCAGATTGGGAATTTCTTTTAGACTGAATGTTTGAGGTGAATCGATATCAATTTCTGAATTTTCGAAAAAAAAACAAGTATTTGATTTACGCAGGTTCCTACTTACTATTTCTTTTTTTTTTTAGTATCAAGTATTTTCAAATTTTCTCTTTTAATTCACAACTTGTGGCTTTTGAATTCTCCGCCATAAATATGTTCTTGATTTTCAAGACAGATGCTCTGGTGCGTCATGGTGGTCAAATGGTGTACGATCCACCTCACGTTAGCCAAAATTTTTTTCCCTTGATTTAAGTTTCCGTTAGCATGAAGAATATTGGAAAAGGGTGGGGGCGCTAACTGCGAATTCGAATAAGTGGCAAGTCAAACCAACCAGACATTTCAAGCGTTTGGTCATTTTGTTGGAAGTTGAGGAATAATTTGAAGAATAATGTAATGAAAATTGAAATAATTTTGAAACATAAAGAGAGGATTGATTGAAAAATTGAATTTTGAAAAAAAGACAAATTTTGGGTGCTTATTAAATACAATTATATTTTTTTAAAATTAACAAATACTATAAAAAAGTAAAAAATTTTTGTGAAGCTTGAAATTTTAAAAGTTTGAAAATATCGACACATCGCGTAGAATTTTAGGAAATACAAAAAAAATTTACAAATTGAGATTTTGAAAAAAAGTTTAAAAATGAAACATTAAAATTCAGCTCAAAATTTGAAAAATTGAAACTTCAGAAAAAAATTATAAATATTGAAAGTTGAAATTAAAAAAAAAATTGAATCGAAATTTCACAATTAATTAAAATGATTTCAATTTGGAAAATTAAAAAAAATGAATGATTTGAAAATTTAGCAAAAAATTTTGAAAAAAGTCAAACTATTTTACAAAAAAAAATCAAAAATCAAGTAATCAAAAAAATCAAAATTTTGAAAAATTGAGGAAAATTAAATTTTCAATTTTTTAAATTCAACCACGCCGTGTACTCTGTACAGCCTTTTAGCTGAAGGCATGGGCGCTGTGAGGGTTAAAATTCAGCTCATAATTTTAAAAATTCAAAAAGAATTGGAATTCGAAAAAAATGAGTGCATTCAAATTTGACTAAAAATTTAAAAAATCAAAATTTCACAAAAAAATTGAAAAATAAAAATTTTTCATGGGTCAAGTGGGTGTTTCAACTTGATCGTTGTTTTTTGATTGAAAAAATTTCATATTTGAAAAATAAAACTAAATGCCTGCACCTACAAATTGAATTTTTATAAATTCTCACTTTTTTATCATCTTAGCCAAATTATAGGGTTAATTTTCTAACTTTTTTTGAAAAATTCTATGTTTTTAAAAAGAGAATTTAAAAATAAAATTGAATTTGGCAGCACTGTTTCAGTCTTACTTTGCATACCAATTACCATTTTACGACTTCCTATCATTGAACTGGAATTTGCCTTTTAAATTACAATAACACATACATACGTACTGATTTCTTTTTTCTTTCTTACTTTTTTAGCAAGCGTTCGTTCATTAAATCGATCGCCGCGCCGTCTGCGAACTGCATTCAAGGTGCTCGTCGTAATAATGAACCGAGCTCTGGTATAAGGTGTAGCTACTGCTTATATGTAGTATCTTCATTGCCTGCGTTAATCTATGTAGGTACAGTTGTCGCAATTATACGAGATGAAGTGCATCAACATGGCGGAATGAAGGATCAAAATCCAGATGTGCGCATAATTCGCCGTAGTACTACAATTTTGTGATATTGAATTACCTCGAGAATAGCTTTACCGGAAACTCCTATTTACGTTAGATAAGAATTTTCACTATGGCATCAGAAAAAAATACGATGATTCGAAGAGCGAGGTATGTGGACATGGCGACGCGACGTGAAGAGAGAGAATAGCTCGACGATAACAGGGATGGCATCGGGATCGAATTTCCATCGTATCGGGCGTAATGATATCATACGAATCGCACACTCAGATCGAAGTCTTTATGCACGAGCACCGAGCAGGTACTTAATATATTGACGTTGGTTATGGTCGAAGAAGAATTGCAGGTATACCTACGAGCCTATAAGCGATACATCGAAGGTATTCCATAATCATCGATTCTACCCCGCTTTTAATTTGTGCTCGGCTCGATGTGCCGATGAGAAAAGTGTAAACTGTGTGGCCTGAAGTGAGAAGGTGGTTGGTTTGTGCGTATGAGAAATTAACAGACCGATAGGGGGGTTGTGCGCCTTGCGTATACGAGCCACAAAGGCGAATGCTAGCGCGCATCTATGGTCAAATGACGATCAAAGTGTAAGTACATTAGATTTTCCCTTCTGCCGAGTGTGAATTACATAATAAAGTCGTGTATTATTTTCATATTCAGTATTCGGCGATGTATTCGTTTATACGAGTACGTATAGAGTGGCGATGTGGTATGTGTGATGGTGTGCGAGCTTGCCTTGCGTGTACGATTGTTGTTGTACTTCGTTCGCGTTTCACGTTCGCGGAGGTTCTGGTGGCGGCGAGTTTAGTCTTGGTCGAAGTTTCGTACCGAATTCATGTCGCGTTCGATGCTATTCTCAAGTTGTTATCTGTAAAGTAATACGTTTTATTTTCATTTAATTCTGACCGTGGTGTGGTGTCAATTTTTCGCGATTTGTTTTTCGCCCATTCGGCTTTTGCATAAGTATTCGAATTTTTTTCCAAATCGATTAGCTGGTCTTTGTACGAGCTGCGATAAGTTGTAAAAATCCAGCAGGTTTATCCGATGCTTGTGAATTGTTCGCACGAGACGTGTTTCATCTTGTAAATTCATTGAGGATATCTGAAAATGCCGCTTTTCGGGAAAAAGGATGCGGGAAGGAAGAGCAAGAAGGATTTGGACAAGGTGCCAATCGAACAGAAATACGAGCTGAAGGAATTACTTGGAACGTAAGTAAGCGCCGACGATTGTGTCGAGCTTTGCACTTGTTGTGTGTTTACGCTGCGTGTTTCTTTCAAAGAATTTCGCGCCTGTTTTGTAACCTGCTGTATCGATAGCGCGTAATCTCGATTTAATCGACCTTATTATGTAAATGATATAATAACTCGACGATCGTTTATATTATTCCTATCGTATGGACGACCAGTCAACGCTTCTAATGTGACGTGTTTTGCGAAAAATAAATAGATAAATAAATAACGAATCCGAAGTGTAGGTATTTCGCCGACCGAAAATCACATTCCCATGTTCACGTCACCGAATGACGAATTTATATGTATTATTCGAAATTACACCAGGTAGGTATAGAATTTTTTTCACGCAGTATCAGCATAGTTAGACTTCGGCTACCGGCGCGCGATGCTGCTGTGCTGTGTAGTGTGTACGTATAATTCGTGTTGAAAATTGCGTGAAGCACACCGTACCACAAGTCAGCACGATAAACTACCTACACTTATATCCCATGAGTATGATTATAACTCAGCTTTTACATCGTTCGGGGAATGGAGGAGCTGCGAAGCCGGTTAATTATTCGTTCAACGCCTTGCCACCTTCGGAATGCGCTGATAATGAAATTTCTTCGGCCTCACTTATCTACTCCCTGTATAGCAAGGTGCCGAAAAAACCTAATCGTAGCGAATTACCGCAGACTTGGAGTGAATAACGTGTTCGGTGCGATTCTCTAAAAGCAGAGGTGTAGCTTAAAGGGAATCGAATCAATTGTGGGTGTTTTTGAAAGAATTTCAGGTGAAGAGCGGGTTCACTCTGGAGAGTCTAAGTGGGCGAGGATTAAAGTTTTGTTGAGAATAGGATTGGAATGAATTAGTGGAAGCTTTTGGGATTTTACTCGGCGAAGATGTGTTTGATTTCGAGGTTGAAAATTTGATTCAACCTCGATTTCTACCTCCAATATCAATCAAAATCAATCTCACGACCATTTTTAAGACTTCAGCGTGATTTTTGAATTGATTTAAAAATTTTGAAATCATCTCAGATCTGCTGAAGGCGGCTTCCATTAATCATAACTCTGTTTTAAAATGTATTTCGAGTTTGAAAATTAGATTTTAATCTCGAATTATTTTCATAAAATAAATTTCAAAATGGTCGAAAAAATTTTTTAAAAAATTTTCAAATGAAAAAATTGAATTTTTATGACATTGAAAGTGACCGACGGATGAGTAATCTAAATTCTTTTACTTTGGTTAAACCAGTTTTCGAGAAAACTAGTTCCAAACAGAGGCAAATAATGTTTAATTAACCGCTGAGATGAAAATTTATCCAATTCCAGTTTCAATTAAGTTTGAAAATTTCGTAAACCCCTTCGATATCGCATAAATACATCAAATTTGGGCAATTATAGTTGGTACAACGAAAGAATAGACTTCTCCTCTACTCGGTGAAAAAAGCGCGTAACCAGTGAATGTTGAAATTGACTGATTTTGAGCGCGTTGGTTGGTTCGTTGTCCCTGTTTTGGAAGGGACACCGGTAGGGGAGATGTCTATTCTTTCGTTGTACCAACTATAGACATGTTTTTTCGTTAAAACTAAGTATTATCAAGCGCGATAAAAAATTAATCTTTTCAAACTTCGAACTTTTTTTCTCTCTTTATACTTTCATTCTTAGATATGGTCTCGCTTAAAGGTCACCATACCTGAAACTACATATTATATTTTATTCTTTGTTGAATTATGCGGATGGATGTTTACTTCCACCGATTGCCAGATTTATGACGTTTCTTTTTGCTCGCTCTTTTCAAAACGCATTATTTCGAAAAAAAATTACTAATTTCGTACCGGTATACAACCTACACACGAAAAATAAATTCACCATCACGTAGAACGTATTGAAAGAAATCAAATCGAACGATATACAGGTTTCCTGTTCTAAAATAAAAGAAGTAAAAATGGGAAAAAAGAAAAACGAAAGTACCCTATGTTAGGGAAAAGAACAGAAGAGAAGAGAGGAGAAGCGGACGCGACGAACGAACGTTCTTAATAAATCATTTTCTTGTTGTTGCCAACGATCGGAAAAATAAACGATATTTTTCTTTACATTTCGTCGACGATGTAGATGAAATAAAAGAAATGGGTTTCCTTTGGACGTAAAAACAAAAAATACATTGTCTCGTATGCTAACCCTGCTAAAAGTAACATCCTTCCAAATCGCATCGAGACGTCCACCTAGCTATGGCGCTTATACCTACGTAATGTTACTCGTATATCGTACAAGTTCAATATGCTGCACTGCATAGAGACGAGCAAACGATATTGGAAATTTCATTGAACAACTCGCGCGCGAATAAACAAGTTTTACAGAATTTTCTCAACTTTTTCCTGTACAGCTAGTGTGCGGTAGATATGCTGGGTATGAGTACTGATAGTTTATTAACTGGCATGTCTAGGTTTGTATCATGTAAAAGCGTAAAGTTCGCGAGTTCTCGACGGGACTCGCGTTACCGAAAATAAACATCGCAATATGGTGGAAACAGATACGGGACCGATTACCTAATGATTGCGGTTGTTTATTCGAAATGGTAATTAAACGCTGGTTAAACGATTATGTATTATGTACGCGGGGAAATGCAAATAAAGAAAAGTACCTAGTATCAGGAAAAAGGAAACCCGAAATGGCTTAATGCGGCATAGAACGAGATCTTGAAAAAAAAATTGTCCTAATGTACGTCGATGGGATTTATGAAATTCGTACTTTATTTCTTTTCATCATGAATATGTCTTTTGACATGCAATATGAGCAATACGCGAACAGAGGTTTTTTTTCATTGAATTTTCAACGTCGTTTTCGAGCTATTACGTCAATGTATTTTTTTTCGTGATTTTTGTAAGTCTAACTCGATTTTATTTGGTCAGGTTTTGTTGGAAGAAAAGAGGTCAGTGATTTGGTGACTAACGAAGAATTTTTGGGCTGAACAATAACGTTAGGAGGAGTGAGGAGCGAGGGGCTGAACAATTTAATTTATTTTGTATTTTCATGTGAATTTTCTATTTCTCCATTTTACGAAGGAATTATGCATTTTATGGAAAAAATGAATAGGGGGAAAGTTGTAGAGTATTGAATTTTCTATCTTTGCAATGCCACTAAAATATTTCTAGGACGCATAGTTCGTTTGATATATTGGTATAATATACGCTTTGGGATTTTCCCAATTTTTATGTTCATATTTTTCTATTTTTCAGTCACACTAAGCGTCCTAGGAGAAAAATGAATGGAACCAAAATTGTAGAAGATTGAATTTCCTTACTACTCGGGGGGGGGGGGGGTCAAATATTTTCCTAGATGCATATTTCGTTCGTTATTTGGAAATTCCAATATTTTGATTTTTTAGTCTTCAATATCTGTCGTTTTAATATGTTCCAAAATTCGGCTAGCATTCAAGTAGTTCTTTATCTATTCGTGTGCTGGAAGTCGCTGTGATGTGTATCTTAAGTCATTTGATCATTATTTTCCGAAGCTATTGCGCTTTTTCAATTTCAAGAAAATCATTGTTGAAGGGAAAAAACGAATTTCCAAAAAATCACTGAAATCACGCTACCAGTGTTGCAGAAATTTTGCCACCCATTTTACATTTGCGCTCAAAATGTTGCAGCAGGTATCCTCGACAGGATTGTTTTGCAGTTCCGAGACATTCTGTAGTCTCCCCCCCCCCCCCCTTGTGATCAAGTTGAGACTTTATTTTGAAAAAAGCTTGCTGAAAAAGTTTTTTTCCGAAGCGTCTTCGTGCAATTCCATTTGGGGAAATTTTTCGGAAAATTCACACGTTATTGGAATGCCTGTCTGTCGTGCTTCTAAAAAAAATTCCTCATTTTTTTTGAGCTCGAGAATGGAGACCAACGTTTATGTGCACGTTCAACGAATCCAGATTACTCTATCCCCTCTCTCTCCTCTACACCCTTGCCGAAAAAAAAACGATGAAATAATATTTCTCTAGCGTACTACGGTCTCCTATTTGTAATAAATAAGAATAAAACATGTTGAAAAAAATTCTCAGCGTCGAGTAAAACACCATTTTTCCTCAACCCTTTCTCCCCTGAGTCTATACTTGCTAGAAACTAGGTCGAATCTAATAGTCTTATTTTCGGCCTTCGCGTTCGTTTCTACTGCGAGGAAATCCGGTTTGAAAAAGTCGATTACTCGAAATTAAAAATATTCATCACGAGCCGTTAGTTATTCGCAACAAAATAAATTTAAAAAAAAAAGCAAAAAAACTCCAGTAAATTAGCCCATTTGTGCATACTCCGTCGGCGAAATCATTTCCTCCCCGATGTTCGGGCAATTTACGTACCTACTTCCCCCGGAATCCGACTGTTTTCAATTTCTTTTCTGTATAATAAAATTATTCTCGCCGAACAGTTCATGCAACGTAGCTGCGTAAAATATGCTTCGAAGGTTGTAAGTATTAATATTAGCTCGCTTATAGCGTCGTCGGGGTGTTATTTTTCTGCTCGACGAGACGCGAAGGCTACAGAATACGAGAAAAAAACACCACCATCACCGAGACGCCTATTAACGACGCCACCGGGCCTAGCGTACGAGGGCTATGGAAGGCGCAAGACGTACACGGTGAATTTGTGTTTGATAGTGCGATATTGCTCGCCAAAAATTTCACTAAAATAACCAGTCATCTATCATCGTTAACGTGAAAAACATTTAGGCGAACGAGCCTTATATACGTACGTAGCGTATGATGTAGATGGAAGAGCAGGACGTGTGTAGACGATGTATTTCGTGTACGTGAAATTGAACGAATATTGCCCCAGTCGTTTGACGACTTTCATAAAGATGAATAGTCAAAAATCGTGTAGATACAGAAGGTGGGTGAGGGAAAAATAACGAAAATACTGTCGAAGAAACAGATCATTTTTTCGTTGTTTTTTTTTCTAAACATTTTTTGTATAAATGCTCGTCGTTTGCATCGTGCGTATTTAGTGCCCACGGTACATAGCAGGGCATGAAGGGGGAGTCGAGGGGGCTGCGACAGGTTACAAATGTGATTTGGTTTTTTGCCTATATTATGCGTAGGTACGTAGACGTACACGTAGCGATGGCGAGCACCGAGCCCTTAATTAGAATATTTTTTCATCGTGATAAATATCGCTTTGACATTCAAAAATGTAATTTCGCTTTGACATGCGTAACTCATAAATTCAACCGTGGGAAAAATTCGGTCCGTGTAGCCCTACATTTTGCGAATACAAGCACAACATCAGCAGCGAGTCGTCGTTTAGCGAAGGTAGATACCTACGTATGAAAAATACTACACGAATGGATTTTTTAACGCGATATCGCGCTTATGTATAAGCGAGCACCTTGGAATGGGTTATACGGTTTCGCCTCCTCTTCGTATTCGTATTTCTGTGAATACGCGAGTTGTTCTAATTTGAAAAAAATTACTCTCAGTTCGACGAACGCGGGTAATCGATTTGAACATATCACACGGTAATTTTTCCCGGCAGTGTCGTTATCTTTATTTGCCTTTTTTTTACTCGTATTTTTTACCCCTGTCGTCGTCGTCGTCGCTGCTGGTGTCACAATAAGAAGGAACTCGACGTAGGATGCGATGCGGTATAGGAAAAACGCGAACGCCAAATTCCACTTGAATGTGAAAAGTAATTCGATATTCGAGCTCAGCGTGGCGGAAAAACGTCGCTAGGTATGGCGTTGGTATAGTTTTGCGTATAAGACGTGCGTTGACGTTTCGGTTTCGCGTTCGTTGAAGGATTTTTGAGAAGCCTTTATCGTACGGGCATTTCTTTGTAGGTATAAACTGTCTCGAAAAAACTGAAAATTTACAATTTTTTCAGCTTCGCAGTCTTTTTATAGCTTGATTTTTTTTTTTTTGATTTTGACAGTCGAATTTTTTAATAATTTTTTCAACCAGTTTCCATCGTCAGATCAACATCCTTAATTAGCTGTGTCCTTCGGAACTTTATGGGAACCTCAGACCTCGACATGTCAACTCTCTCCTTCCCACAATTCAATCAAATTCGGAACTTCCGGATTTTTCTGAAATTTTCAGGTTTCAATATGTCTCTATCTCAAAATCCACCCCCTCCTCAATCGATTTTTTTTCAATAATGATTTTCTACTATTTTTAAAAATTTCAGATTCTCGAAATTTCATTGAAATGACCTAATTTTCAAATTTTCATTCGGTCTCTTCGTCTTATTTGGAATGAATTAGAACTCCGAAATTGCTGAAATGTCCTTTGAGCTGAAAATCGAAGCCGGACCGCGACCAAATACCTAAGTGATTTTATCTGCCCCAGCCAGAACACTTTTTTTGCTCGAGAAGTATTTTCGAGACATTTTTACAATTACCTATTGTGCACGAGACAAAGCAGACTGATTCCACTCGAAAAAATTTTTTTGAATGATTTTTTGTAAAGTTGACGATTTTTCATTACCTAAATCCTCAAAAACTTGAATTGAAAAAAAGATCAATTTTCAAATTTTCTTTGGGTGCCGTACTATTACAGTTTTTTACAACTTGGAGCAATAGAGCAGTTTTGGAAAATTTTGCAATTTTGAAGAATTTTTGAAAAAATGAAATTTCACAATCTTCCAATTTTTGAAAATTTGACAGTTTTTTAATTCTGAAAAGATTGAAGATTTTGAAAAAATTTGGCAGTGTCAGGCAATGTGGAAATTTGAAAAAAATTGACATTTTCGGAAAGTATAGCCAATGTTGAAGAATTTCAACACATTTGACAATTTCGGAAAATTTGTCAATTTTGAAAAATTTGACGGTTACAAAAAATTTGACAATTTTGAAAAATTTGGAAATTTTTCAATATTGAAGAATTTTTACGGTTTGAAATTTTGAAAAAATTACAATTTTGAACAACATGGCAATCTTAGAAAAATGGGGAGGGAAGGGGAGGGGAGTGTCAATGTTCAAGAATGTCAAAATTTTGAAAAAATTGAAATTTTACAATTTTGAACGATTGAGCAATTTTTTTGGAATTTGGCGGTTTTGAAAAATTTAACAATTCTAAATGAAAAAATTTGCAATTTTAGACAATGTGGAAATTTCAAGAAAATTGACATTTTTTTAAAAAATATTAGTCACTATTGGAGAATTTCAAAATTTTGAAAATTTTGACAGTTTCGGAAAAATTTTCATTCCTGAAAAATTCGACAATTTTGAAAATTTCACTATTTTGGACAATTTTGGATAATTTGGCAATCCTGGAAATTTTGACATTTTGAAGAATGCAAAATGATTTTAAATTTTTTCAACGTTGGATATTTTGAAAATTTTTGCAGTTTTGAACAACAATTTTGGGAAAATTGTTATTTTTGGGAAGAATATTGAAATTTTGAAAAAATAAAATTTTACAATTTTGAACAATTGAGAAATTTTTGTGAATGTGACAATTTTGAAAAATTTAACCATGTTTGACTTGACGATTTTAAGAAATCTTACAATTTCAGAATTTTCAGAAAAATTGACATTCTTGGAAATTGTCATCATTAAAGATTTTCGAAAATTTTACCATTTGGAACAATTTAGGAAAATCTGGCAATTCTGAAAATTTTGATAGGTTTGAAAATTTTGACAGTTTTGAAGAATTTGAAATGTTCAAAAATTTTCAATGATTTCATTTTTTTCAATTTTTGAATGTTTTGCAATTTTGAACAATTTAAAATTTTTTTAAAACTCAATTTTATGACAATAATTGCGGTGTAAATCGTTCGAAATTGTAAAATCATCATGTTGATAATTTTTTTATTTTTCTCATTTTTGAAATTTTGAATAATTTTTTTTTGTTATTTTCTACAATTTTGAAAAATCAACGATTCCCCAAACAAAAAGAAATTTCGATATTTGTCTTTTTTTCGACATTGAGACCTCAAGTTCCAAATCTGTCCTTCCTCTCTAAAGGGAGTTTCCGAGTTGCGTCCCATCCCCAGGGGTCCTCATTAAAAATGTATGAATTGCGTCCCATTGGATAATAAACGATGCCCGAATTGCGTCCCGTGACATCTTGAAGAAAGATACACGAATTGCGTCCAGGTCCAAGTTGAACAGGTCTCACGATGAGATTTGGAACGATTTATAAACGTTGAAGAATAGTTGGTAAATGGGTGGAGAGAGGTACCTATAGGTACTTCTACTGGTGTACTTACATCGATGCATTCATAATTATCAATTTCATTCATTTCTTAATAGAATGGACCGTTAGTATAAATCTGATTGCGCTGCGTGTACTTTATATATTTCTTCGAACGAATAACAATGTACAGATTTTTGAGCAGTTGAGTACCTATTTATTTATTTTCAACCCTTCCCAGTACATATGTATCGCAGGCGCAATTTGAATATCGCCTAAGCTCATTGAATTTTACAATAGGACGCAATTCGTGCATCTTGGATGGGGACCCCTGGGGTTGGGACGCAACTCGGTATCGTCCTCTCTAAAATCTAAATTTTCTAGTTTGGAGTTTTTTTTTTATATTTTTACTTTTTTCATTTTCAAGTGTGAATTTTTTTTTAAATTTTGATGTCTTGATTATCTTATGTATTTTTTTGTACAACTTTACAAGCTTTTTCATTTTTTCAATTTCACCTACGTATACTCGTGAAAAAAATTAGTATCTTCAGCACCTTACTAATTTTGGAAAACTTTTTCTTCACTTTTTTTTTCTCGAATTGCCGCTTTTCATACGAATAAGTGAAAAAAATTTGGGAGAAAAATTTGTATACTTTTTCTCAAAATTTTGCTTGAAAAAAAAATAATGAATTCTCGCCAATTTTATGAATATACCTTTTGCTGTATGTTTACAGTGCCTGTATATTACGAAGAAGGCGTCGTAGGCGATCCTGTATACCTCCCTTGCGACATATCGATCGCCGAAGGACCGCACGAAGCCGAAGATGCGGTCGTACTGGTACTGTGGTACCGCGAAGATCTCGGAACGCCTATATACAGGTAAGTTTGACGCTTCGAGTTCGAGTTGGTATATACTTTGATAGCATAACCCCGCTAACTAGGTAAAGAGTAGGTATTTTAAAAGCTGTCAACGTTTGCGAAAACTTTCAACGAACCCTACTCATTTCATCGCGTACCATAAGAAGACGCGTGTAGCATTATGTGACGGACAGAAGGAGACGGCAGAAAGGAGCGATGATGATGATGATTATGACAAAGACGACACGACGTGCGCGAAGTCGACGTCGACATCGAGTTACAAATCTATTTTCAAAGTATTAAGAACACGATATTGTTGCGATGGACGAAGTAAACAGCCAAGGTGTACAGTAGATACACTGTACGGTCGACTCGGTGCCGGCCATGAGGATGTGCGGAAGTGTGGTGTGAAAATATCCGGTCGCTGGTAATGTTGATAGCAGGGTACGTTTTACTGTATTGGTATAGGGTGTAAAGTTTTCGTGTTGGTATGGTAAAGGTAACGCGTGATTCCAATTTCCAAATAGCATATCCACCTTCGCGTACTGCCTGCCTAGCCTACGTAGTGTCAAATGTTAAACGTAATTATGTAGTTAAGATAGGTAGTAAAAATGTGAGAGACAGGGCTGAATGTAATTCTTATTAGCTGACGGGGTAGGTTACCTACAGTAGACGCGCGTACGACCACTGTATTCTCGTTTCACTTTACTACATCAGTGGTAGCCTTTTGCCTTAAGTAGAGCAGCTCGACGTTCGAGCTACTTTCGACGATCACGACGTCACGTGCGAACTTCTCGAGCTAAAGACCAGCCAGCGAGAAGTGTACGGCTTTATTATCGAAAACTTTTACGACGAGCGGTACGTAACAGCTCGCACGACTTGACTGAAACGAAAAATTTTCCTTCGTGAAACGTGTAACGTGTTTATGAGGCTCAATGTACTGTACACAGTACACACAGGATACGAAGCCAATTAATTACGAGAGAGGTACGACTACCCGATGGTGGTGTTGATTACTCGATTATACGTAACATTCGCCCGTTCATTCCTTCCTTCCTTTTTTCCCCTTCGTTCGGAAGTTTATTACAAGAAATGCGTTACAAAGAATGCGTGGGTGACGTAATATTTCTCACAAATGATCGCCAATCTTTTCAAATTTAGCTTTGCTGGGGAATTTTTCTACGACTGAGATAAAGTCCACGTAAATTTCTACTTCGTCTAATGGCTGATTTGCCCTTTCGTGTCTGCGATTCTGTATTTTCCGAATCGCGTTTGCATAATAATAGGGTGCTATGCGAGTTACTTATCTAAATTCGAAACCAGCTCTCAAGGGTGGAAAAAATTTCCAAAGAAGGCGAGACGCGACGTCGAGATTTTTATTAATGCCTCGAAGATGTAAAAAATTAAACGATTTTTTTTTTTCTTTGAAATTCAGTCGAATGAAACTTTGGTCTTAATCTACAGATCATTTACTTGGTACCTCAGTACTAAATAAACAAGTAAACGCATACGCCATCTTAAACCTAAGAAGCAATGCCTATGCTGAATTCTAGGTCTCTCGAGGTCTCTACAATCATGGCCGGCGGATCTGGTGGTGCTCACGGGCTCGAGCACCACCTGAAAAATTTCAAATTTCAACTTTCAAAATTTTC
>FIZT01056049.1:0-17847 GCA_900065295.1 Paracoccus marginatus
TTGTGGTTTATTCTGTAGAAGAGGGTCTACTTTATCACATACTGAAAAACCTCCCCAATCCTCCCCCTCTAAGTCACTTTTTTGTGGCCACAGCCCCCTAAGAACCAGTTTTTTGCCATTTACGGGTTGGAGTTCATTTTTATTGAGAAAATTCTCTTCACAATTTTTTTTTGCTAATGTTGCATCGAGCCACTTTGGGGTAACTTTTCGACTAATTAGAAAATGCTTCTCAAACCTTATGTCGCAAGTTCTACAAATCGCTCGCATGCGACTCATCCAAAACCATGATTCACCCTTCGATCGAACGAAATTTGCAGCAACTTTACGTCAAAACTTGAAACAAGAAACACACCTTTTGTAACGATGAAGCTGAAAAACAGATATCGATCAGATGATTGAAATGACGCCGTTTCTCATTCATTAATTTCCAGATTTTCTTGTTCGAATAGTATCCGAATTGAAGTCGCATCTATACGTTGGATTTTTTCGTGTTCGAGGTTGGTTATTCCGTCGTAAGTAATACGTATTATGTACTACGCACTAAAATATACCATATTTTATGACAGGTATCTAGCTATAACGTAATTTTTTCTTCTACGTTTTAATACTTTGTAAAATCCATATTACACCTGAGTTATGAACTAACTAGCTAACAAGGTGATGTGGTCCTGTGGATACCTATCAAAGAAGTGCAAACTTGCAAAGTATCAAGTATGTTTAGTTTAATGGTATCCTTAGTATAGGTACTAAAGAATATTACCAAATTCGTTAATAATATAAATCTATTGACCAAAAAAAAGAATTTAGTTTCCAAATGTTTTTGTGTCTTACAATGATTACATTTATAATTTAAAAAAAAAATCAAAGAAGTAGTTAACAAAATAATGATATAATACCTATAACAGAAAATTTCTAATCCTAAAACTAAGTAAGTCTAGGTATGTAAGTAGGTATATACTGCAAAAAAATAATATTGTACCTAAATAAGTATTTAAAATAAATATAGAAAACGAAATCCATTTCCTTCATCAGCTGCTCAAAATACTTCATTTTTCCATGCACCTCAGTATCTATTCCTTTGAAATTTATAATACATATCAAAACCTCCATCGGTCCCGTGAGATGGATAAAATGGTGAGAAATAAATGGTATCCACTCCAAGTCGCATGCTTCCACCAATTTTCATTCCTCACAAAAACACCTGCTATGGTCGCGAGTAAAATTATACAGGGATGATCATTGATTTCATTTAGTAACACTCGGATGAATACTGGTTGCATTAGTGAACAATTTTTTAAATTGAAAAATTGAACATTTTTTTAGTAAATGCATAGGTACATATAGGTAAAGAATTAAAGATTGAAAAAAACAACAAAACGAATAGGTACTTAATTATAACCTTAATATCTTAATGAATAATTTAACCAATTATTATTAGGATCTGCGATATTTTAAATAAATTACTTGAACTATAGCTCTGAAAACGATGAGCGAGTTAAAAAGTTGAAACAAAATAATTTTACTCTAATGTGAACGTACTTAAAAGTTAAAAAGTAGAAACTAAGTATTCCGAATTAAAAGGTCACCTAGCTATGATGGTGGCCGTATCTAATGATATCATCTGAAAAGTAACTTTAAATATTCTTTCTAAAAAATTAAAAAATTAATGATTTTTACAAAAATTTTCGTGAAGTAAAACCATTCAACGGCGAGTTTTTTGTTGTGTGTCGTTGTGTTGGTTGTGTTCGCTGTTCGGTTATGTTGTGAGTGCTTATCTTGTTTTGATTTGACTCCTCTTATCAGTGATCGTCACTCACTCTTCTAACTCACTCGTTCGGGTTTAGAAAAAATGTTTCCCCACGAAATTAAATAAAATTAATTAATCGTAAAGTATTTTATTCGATCATGGATGATCCGAGTAATGAAAATGTTACCGTCGGTGACAACAAAGCCATCCTCGCTACTGGTGGTTATGACCACACGGTGAAACTATGGCAAGCACATAGTAGTGTTTGTTATTGGACCGGCCAACACGCAGATTCGGTATCCTTTTTTGATTTATTGTAAGCGCGTAAACGATTATCTACAATTAATAATATCGCACTAGTTTCCTTGACAAATGAACTACAGCAAGTGAACGCCTTATGCATCACTCCTGATGGACAAAAGTTGGCTTCTGCCGGTAAGAAAATTTCCAATGTACTTCAGGTGTTTTTTGAACGTTGCATATTTGATGATATTCTCTTATTCGATAGGATATCAGCATATTCGAATGTACGACTTGAATTCTACAAATAGCAATCCTATCATGAACTATGAAAACGTCAGTAAAAATATCACAAGTGTTGGGTTCCAAGAAGAAGGTAAATGGATGTACACAACCGGCGAAGATACAAACGCTCGAATTTGGGACTTGAGGTGGTTAATTCTACGCTCGTTGACTTCTGCGAGTGTCCGTAGAATAATTTAAAATGATTTTTCAAGATCTAGAAATATGCATTGTCACCGAATTTTCCAAGCAAACGCCGCCATCAATTATGCAGTCCTTCATCCTAATCAAGTCGAGCTGATAATGTGCGATGATAACGGAATTATTCATGTTTGGAATTTGAAAAATGATCGAAATGAGCAACTGGTGAGGCAGCAACTAGTGTTATCGAACAATAGAGCGAAGTTCGTATAAATTAGTCGAATTTTTCCAGATTCCAGAGCAAGAAGCTACCATCCAATGCGTTGCTGTCGATGCTAACGGTTCGTACTTGGCAGCGGTTAATAATATGGGACACTGCCATATTTGGAGCTTATCCCACGATACTCAGCTCGGCAGTGTGAAGTTGACAGCTAAGCATAAAATTTTGGCCCACGGTCGTCAAGCACTTAAATGTAGATTTAGCCCGGATTCTTCGTAAGAAATCAGTATTCGTTTGAATAGATTGCGAAACTTTCACGTATTTTGAAAACTCGTGAAATTATGTTCGACAGGTATCTTGTAACCACTTCGGCTGACCAGAGTGCACGAGTTTGGAAAACTCAAGATTTTTCGTTATATCAAGAAATGAAAATACCATCTGGACAGAGATGGGTATGGGATGCTGCTTTTACCAACGATTCGCAGTATTTAATTACAGCCTCTTCGGATGGGTTAGCTCGTTTGTGGTCTATCGAAACTGGCGAAGTTGAACGCGAATATTCCGGTCACCAAAAAGCTGTTACCGCTTTAGCATTTGTGGATAGTACAGCTTCGTATTGAACCGAAGTATTCGATTTGTAAATAATGTAAAAAATTCTGTGAATTATCTTTTGAATATAAAAATTTTCATTTGCCAGTTATGAATTTCTTGTCTAGACGTAGGTGATTTGAAGAAAAAAAATAATTAAAAAATTTAAACGACTTGGTTTATTCTCTACTTTGGAAAAAAATGAACATTCTAGAATTAGGTTTGGGTAACAAAACGATTACTTCTGAATAATAACTATTATAACAATCACCGCGAGAAATTTGAAATGCACAAGGACGCGTTCGTTCCTCCAAATCCGAAAGCATTTTTCAACGCTACTCGTCTGCTGATATCAGTCCATTGGTGTTTCTCGCTAATACACTTCAACTGCGGATTATTCGTACAGCACTGTTCTAAATTGGCTGTTGGAGGTATAACCCCATGGTAACATGCTAATACAGTACTGATAGCTTCGATACAGCCAGCAGCACCCAACAAGTGACCGTGGCATCCTTTCATAGATGATACAATCACCTCGCGATTTCCTTGCAATACCGAACTAATAGCGGATAGTTCAATTTGATCTCCAATCGGAGTAGATGTAGCGTGAGCGTTGACGTAGGTTATATCGCTTTTATCGATCGATTCGGCATCATTGATTGCCCTCTGCATAGCCAAAGAAGCGCCTTTTCCGTCTTGATGGGGTGTCGTTAAATTCGAAGCATCGCCAGACAATCCGTATCCCAAGATTTCAGCATAAATGGTAGCATTTCTGGACAAAGCGTGTTCCAATTCTTCCAAGACCAATATTGCAGCTCCTTCTGATATCACAAATCCGTCTCTTTTTTCGTCAAACGGTCTCGAGGCTTTTTCGGGCGTTTCGTTGAAACTCGAAGATAGAGCTCGTAAACGACAAAATCCAGCGACGGTTAATGGATTTAAACAAGCGTCCGTACCTCCGCTAAGCATAACCTTAGCCATACCGTATTGAATCATTTTAAAGCTATCGCCAATAGCATGAGCGCCGGTAGCACATGCAGTGGACGCACAATGGTTAGGACCGTGGAAACCGTACCGCATACTAATTTGGCCAGAAGCCATATTTTGTAGTATTTTCGGAATAAAATAAGGACTTAGACGGTTATATGATTTTTCCAAAGTACTACCAGACTGCAAAATATCGTAGAAGTCGGGCAGTCCACTTCCCACAGCTACTCCTATTTGTTCTCTCAACTGATCGCTGATGTTTTCTAGTTTCGCATCGTTGATAGCTTCTTCACTGGCTAGAATAGCCATACAAGTTGATCTGGTCATCGTTTTCAAGTTACTCTCAGATATGCCGTACTTTTTCATAAGTTGGTTCATTTCTTTTTCAGGTACTACGCCCGCTACTTTGCTGGGAAATTTTTCATGCTCTGGGTGCTGTAATTCCAATTTTGTAATACAAGAAATTCCGGATAAAACGTTGTTCCATAAGTCGGTTTTGTTACAACCAGCCGGTGAAAGAACACCCAAACCGGTTACGACGACTCGTTTTTTCATGGCGATACTTTTCACCAGATCATTAAATTCATTAACAATTACATTAGAAAATACAAAACACCGACAAACTTATTTTCGTATAAAAATCATTATTACAATCTGCAATTGGAATCGAACAGGAACACCATCGAATAAGGATTATTACATAGATACGTTACGTTGAACTTCAAAGTGAGAAATTGAGAATGAATGAAAATTGATAACAAAGTTCCTTGTTTTTGTTGTTTTACACCTGATTACCTTACCTACCTGTAAATTTTTTCTACCCCCCTGGCCCCTTCATTCCAATATTTTTTCACAATACGGGTGGAGGGAACGAGGGGTTGCGTGCCGTGGGAAAAGAAATTGAAATTCCCTTTAGTTGGCGTACCTGAATCTGCTATACCGTATTATTTTGATAACAATTTAATTTTTTTTATCATCGGAATTTGGAAAGTTTGAAATTGATCACTTCTATTACTTACCGCTAATAATATTTCTTAGTTATGCTATGATGAAAGAATTCATTTCTTGAAAATGTTTACGTTAGCTTATGGATTCTACAAGTACTGCACTCAGCGAGAAGAATATTGTGTGCTCATATTGGGAATAGATAACGCAGGAAAAACGGTATGTACCATGATGTAGCTATGTACCGCATTACGTTCAACTCTTGGCAAATTTTCGTAATACGAAATTCATTTACAGACATACTTGGAAGCAGCTAAAGCAAAATGTAATCGTAATTATAAAGCAATGAGTCCCAACAAAATCACCACCACAGTTGGCCTAAATATTGGTAAAATTGATATAGCCGGAATAAGTTTAAATTTTTGGGACCTTGGTGGTCAAGAAGAATTGCAGTCTTTGTGGGATAAGGTAAAAATGAGAATATCTATGTACTAGGTAATTCGACTGACCCAATAGTTATTGAATCAATAGTTAATGAATTTCGTTTTGATTTGCAGTATTACGCCGAATCTCACGCAATCATTTATATCGTTGATTCAAACGATAGAGATAGGATACCAGAATCTAAAGAAACGTTTGGTAATTCTTTCAGAATTAAACTGTTCGAAATTTAAACTTTATTTATACAAATGATATCTATTTGCAGATAAAATGATATCTAATGAAAATCTATCCGGCGTACCTTTGTTAGTTTTGGCTAATAAACAAGATATTCCTCACTGCATGGGTGTTCGAGAAGTGAAACCTATATTTGATAAAAATGCGCATTTAATCGGTAGACGAGATTGTATGGTGATGCCAATTTCCGCTTTAAATGGGTAAATTAATTACGAGCCGTATTTTATGTATAATACAATATCATGCATACAAAATAATAGTATTAGGTACTGACTAATTTGTTTTTTGATGATTGAATTTCAGAGATGGAATAGACGAAGGCATACATTGGCTGGTAGACAGTATTAAGAGAAATAAAGATATTCGTCCTCCTAGAAATGAGAATTATTAGACATTATGAATTTATTTATTGTGATATTGAAAGTTTTTCTTAATAATATTCCATAGTGAAAAATTTCAAGAGGTTTTTGTTTCCCTGCTATTTTTTTAAGATATTGTATTGTAACACGGCCTGTTATTTATTTTATTACCTACCCTCTCTTGTGAATTTGAAATATTTATGTGTAATATGTGCTGTATGTTTGCTATTTTGGCCTTTCGCTCTTGAAAATTTTATGATTATTTTCTTAATATCGTATTGTAATTGTATTATAAATTGATTTATTGTTATTTTGTTACTTATTTTCTTCAATCATTTTGATTATTGATGCGGCGAATTCACTTTTAACAACTAATAAGTTTGTAATCAAAAGTGGAATTGAATTTTTTCTAAATTTAAATAACAGCAGAGCAGCTGAGCTTTTAAATTTGAAGAAACTCGAAAGTGTTTCAACTAATTTCAAATTTGAAGATGAAATTTTTTGATCTCCAAAGAAATTTAGGGTACTGAATATTAACAACACTGTTGTGACGTAATATCCTAACTCTTTTCCTATTGGTGGATTTTTCAATAGCCTTGCACGCGCAGTGTTGATAATTTTCCAAGCGATGCAAAAATGGCATCGATACAAAAACTGACTCATTTCAGACATCAAGATTCAAGTTCGTCATAAAAAATTGTAATCGTGATGATTAGAAATTAAAATCGGTATTGAATTAAAAAAATCAATTTCATCGTAACTAAAACGATACTGATATTTCAGAACTGTCAAATTTACATAGTTGTTCCAACCGTAAAGAATTTTAATTTTTCCTATCATATCAACCAAAACTTTTGTTTACACTGTGAAATTTTTCAAAAAAAAAATTTGAAATCAGAAATCAAGTTCGGCCCGTGTTTTCAAAAATTCAGGTGTTAATTACTGTCCGGAAGTTGGAAATATATTCATCTCACCGACAGATAAGTATAATGATTCCGTAATGAGTGATAACATGGCGATTGAAGAATTCGAATTTGGAAACGACGAAATCGAATTGAACACCAAAGCTTTCAGTGATTATTGCTTTCAACCATGGATGAACGACGATAATGAAGGAGCAACGAACGACATGGGTTTCCACCGAGTAGATTCCGATCAAATAATATACAGAAGCAAGAAAGAACGCTGTAAGTTGATAGGAAAATATGTCATGGGCGATATGCTGGGCGAAGGAAGCTACGGTAAAGTAAAAGAATTATTAGACATGGAAACACTATGTCGAAGGGCAGTTAAAATTTTAAAGAAGAGGAAGTTGCGCAGAATACCAAATGGCGAACAAAACGTTGATCGGTACGTAGAACAGATTCGGTTATAATTTCCAGTTTCATTTATCTCATCAGCTAACTGTTCAAATTGTCGGATTTTGCAGAGAAATTAAATTACTAAAACGTTTGAAACATCGAAACGTGATAGAGTTAGTTGAAGTTATGGTGAATGAAGAAAAACAAAAGATGTATTTGGTGATGGAATATTGTGTAGGTGGCCTTCAAGATATGTTGGAAAATTCACCGGGTCAAACGTTTCCTCAATGGCAAGCTCATGGGTAAAAATGATACGATCACTCGACGATTACAGTAACAAATTGCAGTTACTTATACCGTATTGAATTACAGATATTTTCAACAACTAATCGATGGCTTGGAATATTTACACGGTAAAGGCATCGTTCATAAAGATATTAAACCTGGTAATTTACTCCTGACGCTGGATGGTACGCTGAAAATATCAGACTTCGGCGTTGCAGAGGTATACTATTCTTTACGTCACGTCGCTGTAAAACTGCACGAGTTGGGTTAATTTTAAAATGAACTTTACTTGTCTCAGGCTTTAGATACGTTTGCAGCGGATGACACTTGTTTCACAACGCAAGGTTCGCCGGCATTTCAACCACCAGAAATAGCCAACGGTGCGGAATCGTTTTCCGGGTTCAAGATAGATATTTGGAGTAGTGGAGTTACCTTGTGAGTTAAATTTGAATTGTAGTGATTGGGATACTCGTTGCGATGTAATTGATTATTATAATTTATTCGACAGATATTATTTAATCACCGGCGAATATCCTTTCAAAGGAGATAACGTTTATAGGCTATTTGAAAGTATAGGTCAAGGCATGTTAAGTTTACCAGATACGATAAAAGAACCTTTAAGGTCTCTTCTCGATGGAATGCTACAAAAAGAACCAGAAAGCCGTTTTACCATACAACAAATAAGGCATCATCCGTGAGTGATTTTGATTTACCATCACCAAACGCGACCAATTCACGATGGAGTAATTCTCGCAAATGTTTCCTTCTAGGTGGTTCATCAGTAGGCCAGTAAAATTAGAAACCGCCGTGCCAGTTCCTGCCTTACGTGGTGACGATTTGCATACAATGACAGTATTGCCATATTTACTTGCCTACCACTACGGTAGTGATGAAAATCCTCAATTTGTTACCGCTCATCAACTCAACGGTGAGTCTACAATACTAATCAAATTTTACGCTCGAATTTCTATTTTAATATTTTTTCGTTCAATGCAGAAGAAGAGAACTCGATGTCTGGAAGTACCGAGAAAAAACTAAGTAGAAGTACGTCAATAAATGCGAAACAGAGTTCTTGGCGACGTCATCCGTTACCGTGTTTAAATGTGAAGAAACTTACCAACTGTCGTACGTCGTGATTGTACGCCATTTCAAGTATCGGTTTAGTATTAATCAAAATCATCATCGGTACGATGTTCATTCGTACAGTTACTAGTCTCTCGTATAATTCTTTTTAAGGAGTAACCGCTTTTCTATATTGTTTAGTTTTTCCCTTGTTGCGCAGACTTCTACTATAAATATTCTAAACGAACGTGATTGTAATTTTCATTTTTATCAAGAGTCGAATTTTATTTTTATTATTAATTCAACTTGTTTTTCGACGTCGTTGTCGTTAAGGTCGCCGAACGTTTTTGCTGAAACAAAAAAAAATCTGCTGAAAATGATCAGGTTAGCAGGATCAACTGTTTTACCTTCAAAAATTCCAAAAGTTTGATAAATACATGCGAGTGGTACAAGTTCACTGCCTTGTTATTTTAAGACCCTTGACTTGAATTTTAAAAATCGAAATACTGCGTTTATGAGTTGATAACAGTGAATGGATTTATTTAATATTACAAAATATACAAATGAGTACAATTCTGTGTATTTTACTACAGATTTTTCTCCGATAGGCTGTCTCATTTGTAACCTACCAAAGTATCACGAGAAAAAGTAAAAATTAACCACATCCTTATTCCAAGGAAACCCCTCCCTAAAAGTACAACTGGAAAAATTGAATAAAAATAATTTTTTAAAATGATAAACAATAATGATGACGTATAGGTAACTTGGGTTAATTGCTGACTTGCTGAATCACAATTCGCTGATGACCGCTATTGGGCAAAAAAATCACAAGTTGATGACTGATCCTCGAGCTAAACGACTCTTCAGTTTCCAAACCATCTGAACCGAAAAATTACCGATTCGTTAACTCGACTGATGACTCGAAATTGAAAAAAAAAATTGATTTTCACTTACACAATAATCTAGCTCCATTCCTCTAGTTTTTCCAATTTCTAAAACTTCTTTCGCTATGTTTTCCTGAACTGTGCCTTTAACGTCAATGTATTCGCATTCACTGGCGGCGTAGTGAAAAGATATAGCCTTTCGGAAACCCTGCAAATTAAACCGATAAATAATGACAGCGGAGTACACCTAACGGTTTATATAATCGTAATTTTACCTTGGTAAGATTAGGCCCGGATCCATGGATCAATAGTGGATGAAAAAATACCGTATCGCCTTTATTCATTCTCAAATTCACAACAGGATGCGAGTCAAATCCTCGGACACCGTGGTACAGTTTATTGACGTTTCCCTAAAAGTAGATCGATTAAAATGAGCAAAAGATACCTTCGTTTTTATAGGCTATTGTCTTACCTCCCACTCAGGATAATCGTGTCGATGAAGTACCCCTTTATGAGTTCCGGGTAATGCAAACAAACACCCGTTTTCTTCGGTAATCCGCTGCATTGCAGTCCAAGCTGCAACGATTCTTTTCGCTGGACGAAACGGAAAATAGTACAAGTCCTAAAAAACAACTCTATTAAATTACTCGATCGAATGCTTATCCATCAGACTTACGGAGAAACTATTTCACCTGATGCACGGGATGTCTAGACGATAATGTACCGACATCTGGAGGCTTATTTATCAACATGGAATGGACAGCCATTATATTGGGTCCGGTGAAACATTCAACGATGTCTAGAAGCTATAAAAAATGAAAACAGTATTTTTTAAAATTCATAACGCACATAAATTTTTTTTGTAGATTATCAAGACAATCGTTTCACATACGGCTGGGTAAGTCATATATTCGGAAAATACTTCGTCGAAAGAAATATCCTGAATTTTATTATACAGATGCTCGCCTTTTGCGCTGGTCTTTGATAAAGAAATATCTTTCATCAGGATCATATTGCCTCTGGAAATTTTTCCGTCGCAAATATCCACAAATCTTTGTCTAGCGAACGTTAGAAAATATAATATGTACATGTAAGTATATGCAAATATCAATTTCGTAAAATTGTAACTTTCTCCGGAACAGCGCAAAATAACTGTCAACATACGAGCATTTATCCAAAAGTTCATCTGGGATCAATTTTTCTATTACTAAAAAACCATTATCGTCGTAGAATTGTCTTTGGGCATCAGTCAGCACATTATTCGGCAAAGTGTAATGGAATTGAGGATGATCGTACGTGTACACACCGGCAACGTTATTCAAATTCTGTAAAAATTAACGATATAGATAAGATAGGTACTGAAAAAATTATTGGTAGGTAATTATTTGACATAGACACGAGTATGAAAACGTCGATGTTTTTTTGAGAACTTTTATTACCTACTTGTTTACAAAGAAAAAAAAATTGTCTGAACTGAACTGAAACTACTGAGACTAGGCGACAAGGACGGAGCAACTATCAAAAAATTGTGCGTGTTTGTTTTTTTGTGCATTGAAGGATGTCCATTTATAAGCAGACGTCATAGCACTCTCGCTGTAACTTAGGTTACATAGTTCAGCTTGAAATGTACTAGATTTCGGGATAATCAAAGAATGATAAAACCAGGAGCAGTACTTGAATAAAAGTGGAAGGTTCAAGGTTGTTTGAGAAAATAATATCATCTTCGTAAATCATTACCAATTTTTGATCATTTTTGGCCGACAGGTGTCTTGACAGGACAGATAATCTGTCGACAGCTTTCATCTGAACACAGTTATTAAATCTGTGATTAGTAAGTAATACGGAGCCAATTCAAAACAGAAAATGGATTGAAACTCACCGTGTAATCTGGAATGCTTTCGTCAGAATGGAATCTTCAGTACGATCTACGATTTAAAGTGTTTTTAGAATCACACAAATTAAAAATAACTAACAATTGAGTTCATTTTTATACCTTAAACACTGACAGGACAAAGTACATGTAACTAGGCACATCACAATTACAATCTTCACTCAGTTACATTTCATGTACAACTGATTAAGTAAACAGCATGCTGCATAATAAATACAGTCATAAATTTATGCGCGCGACGTTCTTGTTGACGTATCTTGTTTGGTGTTTTTGGTCATGACTGATGACGCGCGTGAAAT
This sequence comes from Paracoccus marginatus, assembly GCA_900065295.1. Taxonomy (NCBI): domain Eukaryota; kingdom Metazoa; phylum Arthropoda; class Insecta; order Hemiptera; family Pseudococcidae; genus Paracoccus; species Paracoccus marginatus. The sequence goes on from FIZT01056049.1 coordinate 11,910, forward strand.
CCGCGCATGGTTGGTTGACAAATGTCTACGCTTGCGTTTTTACATTGTGAGAGGGGGGTGATTGATTGAAAAAGAGGAGGAAAAGGGGCGGTCCCATACGAAACAAGAACCTTGAAGCAATCTCATAGCCGCGTACAAGTTTGCATTTTTATGTTTCGTTCAGTTGAATGTTGTTTACTGTGTTGGTAGAACGTACTTTTTTCCTGAACCTCGTTTTTTTCTCAGTGTGCATGTTATAACATTGAATATTATTGAAGTAGTAGTATGATATTGGGTGCAAAGTTTTTAAAAATTTTCAATCGTATCCTACGATAGTAATTTTCAATTTTTTAAAGTTTTGTGAGTTCAAAACGTATATTATCTAGACTACAAGAATTTCAACAATCATCGAGTAAGTTGAAGTTTATTCTGCGTAGTGGTAGATAATCACAGTTGATTTCGTATGTAGGTATGTAGTTATTTAATTGTAACTTGTAAGTAAGTATATTACTTAGTTATGCGTAGTGTAATAGCTTTCCATAATAACTGAAATTGTAGCTGAATGTTCACGATTTTTCTGACAATCTTGTTGATCTTTATTTATTATAAAATAGTGTGTTGTTTGTACCATTTCAAGTACATACAAATCTGCATAGTTTTTTGATTCGTCGAAATTGAATTGAAATTGAAAAATATGAAAATAATACGCCATAGGAATAAGAATTCACAAAACGTCAAATCATTACCACTGGTATGGGTTATAATACGATCGTTCAATGTAAACAATGGCATAATCGACGCGTAAATTTACGTAACTTAAAAAAAAAAAAAACTGTCAAAGTATGCGGAATTCGTTAATTAATACCTACACGTGTAAAAAAGTAATAACACTTGCCAGGTGCGGAATAGTCGGTGCTCTCGGGAGTTTATTCGTTTCCCATTATTTTTCTGAACATGATGGGAGGCCTTTGGTCGAGGTGGTTACAAAATGAAAAAGTTCATTTATCACAAAATAATATTGCGCATCTTTGATTTCATTATTGTACTGAGGAATAGATTCTGAATTAGTCAATCTCTTAGCTGACTGAGATAAGATAATCTAAATTCAATTGACGATTTCACCTTGACGTCATAACATGAAGGTCATGCGCTCCCTAAAAAAATAATAGAGACGTATTTTCCCCATTTGGCAGAGAATTATGAGTTACGAAATGATTACTCAGCAATCTTATGAGGAAAAAATGATGAATCTTCAGGTAAAAAATCATAATTTTTGAGTTTGAAAAATTCTGACGGCTGTTTGTAAATTTTGAAAATTGACACAAACATGCACGGAATTATTTGTTTTGGACAGTGTCTAAATAATTTGCAATTCTCTGAAAAAGTAGAAAAATGGTTTGCGTCCGTTCACTATTTGCGATAATTTCGCGGCAGTTTACACTTCATGCTTCATAAATGCACAGCCGCCATGTTGGGATGTAAAATATAAAATCGTGTATTACTATTTACTTCCATGTCTTCTACTACTTCCCAGATCCAAGTTTATGTTATTTCCCAAGTATGTGATAAGTGCTGCGCAAACTTCATGCTTTCAGTTTTGAGTAATCATTGCGTGCTGTAACCATGACAATACTTACATCATAGGCATTATGCGAAACATTCAGGCATTTAAGGAAAAATAACTATCATTAGTCATGTCCTATTGCTAAAAATTTGGATCAGGCATTTTACAAAATGCCTAATGAAACCTTTATTGTACCTGCATATTGTTCATTTTACCGGCTCTTTCCCGATGTTGAAAAATTCACTTGCCCATATTTTATTGAGCAATAGATATTTCAGTTGTTTTGTTAATTGACTATCTTGTCATTTTCAATGTGGACGGTAGTAACACAATTTCACTTTTTGTGTTGTGCTGTGATGCTGATGATAGCAATGTAGACACTTTGTTAAAAAACTGAAAAGTTGGGGATGTAAGTCAGTCATTTTGTGAAATGACTAATTTTGAAAATATTGTCTATGAAGCGCAATGTATCATTTGGCGTGAAAAACCCGGGCATTTCGCAAAATGTCTGATCAGGCATTATGTGAAATATTCCAATTATTCATTTTTTATTTAATCAGTTTTGTGCTCGTTCTACACAACAAAGACAGGTGTACAATTTTTTGCCATGCTGTTATCTATAACAATTGACTAGGTATGATAATTATCATATCTATCATGATCATTGTAGTAATCAAAAATAGCCCAAAATTAGAAGACATTAATTGTGCTCAAGTTGATGAAATTAGTCACAAAGCAAATTTTCAGACTATTATTCATAAGTTTGACATTGATTCATCACTACTCTCGAATTTCAGTATTATTAGTCATTTTATTATTTGACTTGACATTTGTGTGAACAGTTATGATTCATGGATTCTGAAAAACCTGATTTTAATCTTCGTATGATGTAATAGGCCTGGGGTGCATCCCCATCGTAAGCATAATCAATCCCCCCCCCCCTTAATCTTGGAATATCAACTTACACATTACAACCCGATACCAATGTATCGCACTGATGTAATGCGATTGTTTTAATTATTGGAATTTTGAATGGAATATAACCTCATATGATCAATTTTTCTTGATAATAATACTTGTCTATCAAATTGAATCATTCCTATTGAGCAACTGTGCATGACATTAATCAAATATTTAACTCATCACATAAACGTAAGCCCATATGATTTTTTGTATGATGCTTCAACAGGTTTAATTTGTTTGCATTGCTTCAATTTAATACTCCACACATTCAGGTGTCCCACAGTTGATTTTCAGTTTTAACATCGCCACAAAAAATAATCGTGCACAAACTAAACAAAAAAAAGGTGTGATATATCTCATTCTTTTGACCTTGAAAACGACCAAATTTTATGGCAATGTTTGCCAACTGCTATAATTTTTAAAAATTAGCGCGCCTGCAAAACTTGGTGTCTGATAAATTGATTCCACCCCATACAACAGCTGTAGCGATGTTGCTCGCTACACGTCAAGTTTCGAAATGACTAGATGATAATGACGAGACGGAGGTTAAACGACGCCATAATGGCAATGACGTTCGCGGCAACACGGACGCCTGCTTAGTACAAAATCAAGTTTCTTTATGTTACATTCTACGCATTCATCTTCCTCCCGGTCTCTTTTCCTTGCGATTACAGACCCGACACGCCGTGCGATCAATGAAAGCGGTTTTATTCCGAAGAAGCGTGTTACAGTCCCTGCCAAAACATTGTGAATAACTTTTTAGTTGCAGTCCGTGTGATGATCGCTCTACCATTACTACGGCATTCAAATAATTATTGTCATGCATTTCTTGCAAATTAATCTCTGTTCGTAAATTTCACTCTTGGTAAATTTTTCATATGAAGGCACAAATTTTAAAATTTGTAGTTAATGACGCGTTGTGTACATAAAAGACTGTGATGAATTCTGATTTAAAATTTTTTCATCACTTGTTCCCCTGTGGAGTTGTGGACGCTAATACCCCCTCAACTGAAGTAGAGTAAAATAAGGGTTATCAAAATTAAAAATTTCGCAGTTATTCTTATTCGTTTATAATTTTTTTGCAAAAACATATCCTCGATGTTTTTTTTCTGATGAAATTCGAGGGGAGGGGAGAAAAGAATTTCAGTCGTGAAAAGTGATGTATTTTGCGATAGGGGGTCTCTGAGTGAAAACTAGTTTTTTTTTTTTGTTTTTTCTTTTACAGAGAGCAATTGAAACAAAAGAAGTACACATGAAATCATGCATTAAAAAAATTCTGGTATTATAGTCTGTACAATTTAACGTGATCCCTGACCCTGTTCGTAGACAAATAGACCCTGGTGTGGTAAGGGGGTCAATCATCCTTTGGCGGAACTTTGTCAAAATTTTTATGTCATTCGGTTTGTATAGGTAAAATATGATTTTAGAGCGCAAGAGCAAATTTTCACCCCACCCTCTTGGGGCCAGGGCCCCAAAAATGTGATTTTCAAGCTGAAAATCCCATCTTTGAGAGTGTTCAGCCCATTTATTTCCAACGAAGCGCGTGCATAGAGGTACTAGGGGGGAGTACTGTGAAATTTTTTCAGATTTTGTCGGCCGCTTGAATGACCTTGAATTTGACCTTGAACATCGAAAATCGCTCTAGGGGCACAGTTTTGGGGTGAACGGGAATATAAAAATTTGTAAAAAAATACTGAAGGATGCAAAATAGACTGAGGAACATAACAAAAGAAAAAAATTTCTGTTCACCCCGAAACTATGCCCCCTAGAGTGATTTTTAATGTTCAAGGTCAAATTCAAGGTCATTCAAACGACCGATAAAGGTCTGATAAATTTCATAGTACTCCCCTCTATAGTGCCTCTACACACAGGTGCCAAGTTTGAAAAAAAAAGTTGAGAACACTCCGAGATAAGATTTTTAGCTTGAAAATCACTTTTTGTGGGGTAAAAATTCGCTCTTACGCTCTAAAATCATCTATAACCAAAACAAATCAAATGGAATAAAATTTTGAGAGAGTTTCTCCTAAGGCCGATTGGCCCTCTTACCACACAGCCTTTCAATTACATTTTTTCAATTCATATTTTTCTCAAAATCGAAAAGTTGGAGTACAAAAACCTCACCTCAGCAAATTTTTCAGATTGGTATAATTTTTTTCATTCAATGTAATGGGTAATGAAAATAAATTGACCCCTCAAAAATAGTGAGAATACACATTTCCATTTTTAAAAATATCATTGAAAATGATTATAGACACTGAAACTACAAGATGCACATCTGGCGGTCCCAGGGGAAAGGGGATCGTGTAAAAAGTTGATCATCAAAAGGAGCGCTGATACTTAGACCCCGACATTTTCATCAACCAATAGCAGAGGCTTGATAGCTTGATGAAAGTATATGAAAGTTGAACAAAAAATTCCTATCATGTTTTGATGGCCACATATTTTTGCTTAAATTCAAACTTGACCAATGAAAACGTCGGAATTTTTTTAAAAAATGATACTGCATGTAAATTTCTTGATAAGAAATCGAAAAAAGTATCAATTTGGGGTCTAAGTATCAGCGCTCCTGTAGGGAACTTGGTGCGGAACTTAAAACCTGAAATTTTTATAATCTCCTTACCGCTGTGCCCGCAGATGGGCATCTTGTAGTTTCAGTGTCTATAAAAATGATTAAAGTTCTGTCATAGTAATTTTCAAAAAAAAAAGTTCAAATTATTGTTTTTGAATTTTTCTCAAAATTGAACTTTTCAATTATGTATTCAAGATTACATGCGATAGGTATACGAATAACTTGGCGAATTTTTGAGATAAATAATTTTTGTTTTGCGGGATCGTGTTCAGCGTGAAATTTTATATACATACCTAGGAAAATACACCAAACAGGCAATATCGCTATCTTTCCCCCGAAGCCCCCTAATGGCAAAACACGTCACATCTTTCTCTTTTTTGGACTTTTTTCTTACTTTTGAAATATTTTAAACCTTTGAATTCCTTAAGAAAGAATAATTTAGAAATACGTTTTTACCAACTCAGCAATCTGAAAAGTGATGAAATGGAGGATTCTTGAAAGAAAATTTGATTCTATATGAAATTTCAACGCAACATCTACAGAATAATGCCTGTTTACTCAGTGATTCACAATGGTTTACCTACCTGCGTCAAAGCATTGGGTTTACGCGTAAATAATTATTTTCAAATACATAATGTTCTGTAGAACATGAGAAGTGTTTTTATGAAAAAAAAATCTACAGCTGCGCTGTGGGTAGATATTCACTATCAAGATATATTACTTTATGTGTGAACATTTATATCATGCAGAATCGAGTGAGTACCTTACCTACATAATACATACAGTGGGCAACATAAACATTGAGACGGTTGTGAAGAAAAAGTTCGAAACGCGATAAAAGAGGTAAGAAGTGGAGGGGGGAA
>FIZT01056055.1:0-15346 GCA_900065295.1 Paracoccus marginatus
GGGGGTCTGAAACTTTGGTCATGCATGTTTCTTGGTAGTACCCTTCTACCGCCTAAATATCAGCCCCGGATCTCTGCGGGGCAAATTCACCATGCTTGTCTCCTTATGCCTTTTTCGCAAATTTTTTGGAGTGCGATATTTTTTCTAAATTTTACGCAGAACTTCAGTTGAAATTGTATGAAGCAATATAGTAAAGAATTTGTGAAAGTAGGCAAAAAATGAAAATCTTTCAATGATACAAAATTTTTTAAAAATTGATTTTTCTATAAAACTGCAAAATTTTCAAAAGATGATAAATTATTACTCTGAAAAAAATGAGATTTGATGCAAAGTTGAAAACTACCAATTTTTTTAAACTGAAAAAATTCATTTCAAAAATTTTAGTCAAATTAAAATTATTGGAAAATTTTTTAAAAATGACAAAAATGAAGAATTTAAAAAAATATATTATTTATACATTTTTTCAATAATTATTACAGAATAATGAGTTTAGAATTCATGAAAAAAAAACTTGCAAAAGTAAGAAGAAAAAAATGAATAATTAAAAGAATAGAGTGTATAAAAACGATAAAATTTTCTCGAAAAATTCAAAATTCATCAAAAGATTAATGTTGTGGCAACACTTGAAAATTTGTGAATTTAAAAAAAATAATAATAAGGTATGTAAAAAAAAAATATTTTTTCAAATTATCAAAGGTTTTTGACGAATGAAGAATTTTGAAGAAAGATACCTACATATTAAAAAGTGAAGTTAATCGAATAATAATTAATAATGATCTTAAATTTTAAAATTCTGCTCTGCCTGATTATGTTCATTTCATTTTGTGATATCGGGGATGTGCATGTACTCTATTGTGTGAAGGCCTTCAGTACTTAGCACATTGAATAATTCCCCACTGTCCTCATTCACATTTTGCATATTGAATAGATGCGCAATTTCTGCAGTAAGACGACAACAACGTATTCGACCGCCAATACTTTCAAACTCTTCTTCGACTTTTTTCAAGCATAGGCTGTCGACGCAGTATTTCCGTATGATATTTTCTTTAGAATTCGGCGAATCAGAAGAGGGACCAGAAACGAGAAAATTGTTCATTAAAATGACTACTGCTTCGCTAGAATCTAAGAATGTCGATCGCGTGTATACTATCTTCACCCATACGGTCGATTCTTGATCATCTGCGGAGTGTTGATTTGATTCTTGGTTATCTGTGGAATGTTGATTTGATTCTTGAGCATCTGTAGAATCCTGAAACTCGTAATGTATATCAAACACTCCAGTGTAAACGTGGTTTTCCGCAGTATTATCCCTTTCACGCGAACGAAGTTTTTGATTGTGAATGTGTTTTGAAATATAATGATTTCTGATGCGATTGTTTATTTCATCCCATAGAGGGATCAGTGCTCTGTGTTGCCAGTCGGCGTTGATACGTTCGTAGGTAGTTTTTTTCCATATACCGAATGCCATGTCTTCAGATGGGACGAGTTTTTGTAATCGGTAGCCAGGTTTTTCCTGAAATAAAATTTGTCTCATTTGTAAAGCCTCAAAGTAATCGAAATAAAAGGAAATGAATTGTCAATTTGGTTATATTACTTGAGAGCTAGTTATCTCGTTGAAATGATCCATGGCTTGTTCTCGTAGCAATAAATTCGTCGACATTAGTGATGGAAATAATATTTGGTGGTACGTAGATAAGCTCCGGTTTTTCTTCTCATTATCGTAGCAAACTTTGTAAAATTTCATATCAACAGGGCCAGACTGATATGAAAAGAAAATGTGTATTATAGGGAAATAGGGATGTATTGGGAATTGACTTGTCTTCAAATTTTTTTTTCTTTAGCTGAATCTACTTACCTCTGTCGTTGCACAAATCTGCAACAAACAAATTGGTTTCAATTACAAATGAAAATAAAAATGTCGATTCAGAACACAAAGTTACGTTAAATATTCGAGTCTCACTTCGTAAACAACGTTACGAATCACACCACTGCCATTGAATCCACATTTAACATCTTCTTCCAGTTTTCGTACAATAGGGTCAGCCTCTGTGGCACACTCTAGTGGTTTGTATTTACCGAATCGTTGAGCGACTAGGCATTTTTCTTCGGGATCTTTCTTTGGACAAAATGACACATTATTTTCCTCAAGTGCCCTACTCTCCCCGAACAAACTCGAGGAGAACTCCGAGCCTTGCACAATTCTCCCATTTTTCGTTTCAATTTTAACAACGCTGGTAGGAAATTTATAACGTGAGAAGTTATCATGCAACAAAGTCAAGGGCAGCATTTCCTCACGTTGAATTTTCCGAAGTGACTCGGCTATAGTTAAGGTAATTTGAATGAGTACATCGAAATGCGAAACCGGGTAAACTAAACGTCGAGACTTACCTGCTTTTACTGGCGTGACAGGATCACGTAATGTTTCTATAAGAAAAAATTTGGCACGAAATTAATTCTTTGGAGTTTTGTTGTTTTTCTTGTCATTTCATTCTGAGCATTTTACTTACCTTGATCCTTGGTTACTGTTACATTGGGAATGGGTATATCTTTAATCATTTCACTCCATTGGAAACCAAAAATGTTTGCAACTTTTTCTGTGATTTCACAACAAAGAATAGCGCCACCTATTTTGTTGAATTTTTCAGCCAATTCCTCAATGCAAAAATCGTCGAAGCAATAGTCCGTTAATGATGTTTTTCTGTCTTCTGCAGATACACTTTTGTCAACGAAATTATTCATTAAGATGACCGTTCCATAATCCAGCTGTCGTTTTTCATCGACCAACTTCGTAACATAAACCATTTTCATCCAAATATTTGGTAGTTGCCCGCCAACTTGATGTGAGGAATTTGTTACATCTACTATGGCTGTATCGACGTAAAATTTTCTTCTTCCAAATTTTTTATGTTTGATTTGGACAGCGGATGTGATATTTTTGCTGATCTCATTCCACAGGTCGATTAATTCTTGATGCTGCCATTCGTAATTCAAATTGTTGAAAGTAGTTTTCCTGCCGGTGGCAAAGGCCATATCTTCGGGTCGAACCATATTTTGTAGTTGATAAGATGGGTTTGCCGAAATGGTGGCTCCCTGAAATACAAAATAAGTGAGTTACGTAGCTCCTCAAATTTATGAAATTTGTTTGCGAGAGCTTGAATTTGACAAAAATTATTTGATGTTTTTTCTTTAAAAAAAATTCTTTGCGTTTTCCTCAGTCCCCCTCTTTTGCATGAAATCTGAAGTTGAAACTCGGAATTTTTTAACACCCCCCCCCCCCCCCCCCCCCTTTTTAACCCCCCCCCCCCCCCCAATTGTGCGTTGTGTAATCTATGTTGAGTTGAGTAGAACCGACTTGGTTTTAAAATTTTACCTGCATCAACGCGTCGTTCAATATTGGATGCTGGGCGAAAATTGGTCCATCGCTGGTGGCAATCAAGTAGTTCATGCTTCTCTCTCTCGCCAGTAAGTTTAAACTTAACAACCCAGGAGACATTATTTCATGACTCGTGTATAGTGTTTTGTGTGTGCTCGCATCGTAACAAATTTTATAAAATGATATGACTTTTGGATCGTGTGGATGTTCTTCACTTTCACAAACCTACAATTAAGGCACTCGGTACTAGATACTGTCGAAAACCTGGCTTCAATGTCGATATAATCCTCGCGATTTATGTACCTAGACCTACCTTGTAAACCATTTCGAAAATTGTATGCTTATTACTGAGTCCGCATCCACCCTCCTTACTTATCCATTCCGGCGATGGTTGCGAAGTACACCGCAGGGGATCCGATCCCTGGAATTTTCGACGAGCTAGACATCTGTTTTGCGAGTTTTCTTGGTCTCGAGGGCAGAAAAAAGTCTGAGCTCCCGAGCCTAAAGCTGCGAATTTCGTCCCGTTCGATATTTTCCCATCATCGGTCAATTCATATCTTACTAGTCTGGTTGGCATTGCGTTGTAGCGACTCAGGTGGTCCGGATATATAATGAATATCAAGGGCAGCACCTCACTAGGGCCGATTTCAGCTAGCTTGTCCGCTGTGCAAAAATTCATTTTGTGAATATGATCGTCTTTTTTTTTAGATATGTTAATGGAAATTGATGTTGTGTTACCTGACTCAAGATCTTCATCCGTACGTTCTTGCGGTGACGTTTCTGGCTCTGCGAAAATGATTCGTGTAATTTAATGGGTATAATTTCTCGGATTCTATTTTATTTTTTAAAAAATTATATCACCTTTGTCATCTATTTCTTTTGCTTGGACTGTCCTCAAGAAGCACAACAGCAAGAGGACAATCAATTTTTCCATTTTTCGCTGAATGTTCTGTCGTAATTGCACGGTTACAATGAGCGTTTATGAGTTCGTGTCGAAGCTTGATATTTACGCAACTGTAGGTACGATATTTCGTTCAACTGCGAGCTGTTTATTTAGCCGAAGTCATCGCTAAGAAACACATTTTTCAAGCTATGTTTGTAGCATTTTTTTGATCGTTATGCAGCCATCGCGTCGATTATTCGCATAGATTTTGTATTCGTGCAAATAATGCGCAAATGTTTCCTACAACCTGCGCAAAGTGTTCTGAAGCAGTACAGTGCCTGCTGTCTTTAATTTTGATCATTTTTCAAACACATATGTACCATGTACATATTATGTGCGACTGCTTCACGAAAACTTTGAAAAAGTGCTGTTTCTATACTTTGAAATACCTACAAAAAATAATTGATTTGCAGAAATCTCGGAAAATTTTTATTTCAAATAAGATCATTAATTTATTGCGTTTATTTTTTTTGTAGTGGTTTCATTCGTAGGTATTTTAAGCCAAGTCGAATTTTCATAATTCAACGAATTTAATCTGGAAAATGAATATTTTCTGTGAAAGGTATTTTGTGTCTTTGTTCGAAATTTGGTAACATTTTTATGCCATTCGATTCCAATTGGTAGAAGATTGATATTTACAACAAAAAAAATGAAAGCAGATTAGCATTCTCTATATAGTTTTCTTCATTTTTTAACGTAATCGTCGTAAACGCATTTTCATTTTTTCCACCGTGACACCTATTTCTATTTTTCGTACGCGCCGACGAACCAATTTTTGCCCATTTTTCAAAAGCAGGATATTTTTAACTTCTTCGTTCGTCGAAAACTTTTTTCCAAAAAAGGTTTCCTCGAGCTTCCCAGAACTGCTGAGAGTAGGAAGGTGCGAGATCAGGGGTATATGAAGGGGATGGCCCATCAATTCCCGATGCTTCTTCGTTCGTAGAAAACTTTTTTCCAAAAAAGGTTTCCTCGAGCTTCCCAGAACTGCTGAGAGTAGGAAGGTGTGAGATCAGGGGTATATGAAGGGGATGGCCCATCAATTCCCGATGGAAATTTTTGATCGCAGCGGAAGTGTTGCAAGATGTGTGAATAACAAATGAACACAAATATTATCGTGGTGAAGTGAAAGATGACACTGGAGGTGAAAAATTCAGGCCTTTACGCTTTCATGGCGGCACGAAGCTTCTTTATTGTCTGAACTCTGGATATACGCGAGATCGAATCTGTTAGACCACCTGCGAGCTCCTCATACCGATTACATAAAATTTCGAGAAAGGCTCTTTGGGTCAAAGGCGTAGAAAATAAAACATTTTCTAGATAAAATTAGTATAAGTAATAAGGAGATAGCCCCTTCTCAGAGATTCTACCTTACGATGAGAATACAAACTTCTCTCGAATCACATAATACGTTTAGAAAAAATTTCATATCTCTAGCACCTAAAAATTTTATCCCAGGTAAAGAAAATTTAACGTTGCTTTTTGAGAAGTTTCGACATTTGAAGAGAAAATTTCAATTTTTTTTTCGTTTCTGAGATTTTTTACAAATTCCTTGGAGTATTTTCTCAAATTTTGCAAAATACTCAAGTTGAAATTGAATGCGCCCAATCTGAAAGGGCCTAATTGCAAAAACATTGTTTGAAGAAAAATGCATTTCAAGCTTTTGAACATAACCATTTCATAGAATTTTCGACCAATTTCATCGAGGTTTTTATTTTTATTTTGGTTGAACATTCCTTTTGAGATATTCTGATTGAAAATTCAAAATACCCCCCCTCCCCACCACCACCAAATAATAATAAATATTGATAAAAAACCGAAGCCTAAAGTTGAGCCCTTTTTTGCGGACGAATTTTTACGTACATATTTTTTTCTAGCATTTTTTTCCTTTTGTCGTTTTTTTTCTCGAGCAATTGAGCAATTTTTCTTGGGGAATTTCAATTTTTTCTTGAAAACTTTACTGCGTGTTAAGCAAGCATTTTTTCATGAGAAACATCTTTTATGAGCAGTTTTTTAAAATCAATTTTTTCCTTTCTGAAACCGAGGCGTTAATTTATTTTATTTTATTTTTTTTTCATTAAACCGGACAGATTGATTTGAAATTTTTACAGTAGGTAGGTGTAGTTTGCATTAAAGAAGAGCTGATTAGTTTTTCGCGCTAAATATTTAATTTTTAAAATAAATCAATAACAGTTGAAATTAATATAAAATACATAATATTGATTTATTTGTACACTTATATTTAAATTTGAATATGTATTGATTTTAATAATGATGTAATTGGTGCGAGCAATGGCGGTAATATAAATTAAAATAAAAAGATTAGGTAATTATAAAATGTTTAAAAAATATATAATATAGTGCAATTCTGAACATGTAGGGGGCTGAGCCTTTAGAACTTGAAATTTCGTGTCCGATGCGATTAGTAATTAATGTAAAACGGGAGAGATCGACTTGGAAATTTTTATTGAAATTGAAGCGTGTAATAGTATAGGAGAAATAATGTATGCGATTTCCTAGGTGGCCGAACAACGTATAGAAATAGAATCTACTCACGTGTTCGTAGTTTTTTCAGTAACGTAAGGATACCTGTATTTTTTCAGTGACGTGAAACTGTTAAAAAGTGAAGTTATCTAATAATCATGTAAACTTTTCAAAACTTTTGCCACGTTACGATACGCCTAAACTTATTGTCATGTCTCGCCAATTTGTCTAATTACTCTGTGATATGGGGGATGCTTAGCTTATATACACTGCGACCCTCATCACTTACCCTTTCGAATAGTTCCGCACTCGCCTCATTCACGTTTTGCATTTTGAATAGATTTGCAATCTTTACATTAAGATAACAACAACGTATTCGACCGCCAATTTTTTTAAAATCGTCTCGAACGTCTCGCAAGCATAAGTTTTCGTAGCAGTATTCCCGTAATATATTTTCGTCATCAGAATAGGATTTAGAGACGAGAAAGTTATTCATTAAAATGACCAATGCTCTTCTAATATTTCCGCATCGGGTGTAGATTATCTTTGCCCATACGTTCACTTTTTCAGAATCTATGGATGAGAGTTGATTCGATTTTTGAGCATCTGTAGAACCTTGAGACTCGTACTGTGGTATATCGAGCACACCAGTGTAGATGTGGTTCTCCGTAGTTGGATCACTTGAAGAAAAGGAAGAAGGTCGTTGAGTAAAGTAAGTTCTGATACGCTTGTTTATTCCATCCCAAAGATGGATCAGTTCTCTATGTTGCCAGTCAGCGTTGATACGTTCGTAGGTGGTTTTTTTCCATATACCGAATGCCATATCTTCAGATTGGACAAATTTTCGCAATTGGTACTCATCAGGGTTTTTCTAAAAATAAAATTTATCTCATTTGAGCATCCTAGTCAAAACGACTAAGATAGAATGAAATTGCCAGTTTGGTTGTTTTACTTCATCAGGGCTCGAAATCGGTACTGTGGTGTCTTCTATCATGGTGAAATAATCCATGGTGTCCATGGCTCGTTCTCGTAGCAATAATTTCGACGATAGCAGTGTCGCATACTGATCATACCTCATTTCGTGATACGTAAATAAGTTTCGTTTTTTCTCCTCGTCGTAGCAGACTTTGTAAAAATCCACATTTACAGGGCGTAACTATAAGATGAAAAGAAAATGGTGATCAGCTTAGGTACGTCTTTGTACGGGGAATGGACTTTTCTTCGGACCCCCCCCCCCCCCCCCCCCCCCCCCCCCCCCGAATCTACCTACCTCTGTTGTTGTCGCGCAAATCTGCAATAGATAAATTGTTTTTAGTTTCGAGTAAAAAAAAAACACCGTCAATTCAGAACACGAAATTACGTTAAATATTCGAGTCTCACTTGGTAAACAACGTTGTAAATTCGACCGCTGTCATTTAATCCGCATTTGACATCTCCTTCCATTTTTTGTACAATCGGATCAGCCACTTTAGCACACTCTAATGGTTGGAATCTACCGAATTTTTCCTCAACCAGACATTTGTCGTCGGAATCTTTCTTTGGATAAAAATATGCCGTATTTATTGCAGGCGGCTTCGACTTCGAGTAGAACCTTGAGCCTTGCACAATTCTCCCATTTTTCGTTTCAATTCTGGTAACGCTCGTGGGAAATTGATAATCGGATGAGTTAGCATACAACAACGTCAGGGGCAACATTTCCTCAGGTTGAATTATCCCAAGTGATGATTCTGTAGTTAATGTAGTTTTAATAAGCGCATCAGTACATATGTATATCGAAATACGAAGCCTTTTTCGAGGACGAATAAACTAAAAGTCGAGGCTTACTCGCTTTGTCCAGCGTGACAAGATTATCTAATGTTTCTGTAACATTGGCACGAAATTAATCATTTGGATTTTTTTTTGGCCATTTCATATTGAGCATTTTACCTTGGTCCTGAGTAATTGTTACATTAGGAATACGTAACTCTTCTATGTTTATCACCTTCCATTCCATACCAAAAATAGCTAAAACTTCTGCTGTAATTCTACAACACAGAATAGCGCCACCAATTTCGTCGAATTTTTTTGTCAATTCATCGATACAAATATCTTCGGTGCAATATGCCTTTAATGGGGTTTTCCTGACGTCAAGAGATGTACTTTTGTCGACGAAATTATTCATTAATATAACCGTCCCTTTGGAAAATTGTTGTTCTTGACCCCTACCCGAGGTGTACACCATTTTTATCCAAATATTTGATAATTGCTCGTCAGTTATTAGTGAGGGATTTGTTACATTCACGATAGCTGTCTTGACATTAAATTTCCAGTTTCCTTCTTTGGACTCATTTTGGGCGACAGATGTGATATTTCTGTTGATCTCATCCCACCGAGCGATTAATTCGTTGTGCTGCCATTCGTAGTTCAAATTATTGTAAGTAGTTCTCCTCCACGTGGCAAATGCCATATCTTCTGGTGGGACCATTTTTTGTAGCTTATACGATGGGTTTGTCGGACTGGTTGCCCCCTGAAATGCAAGATAAGTGTTCGCAGCTCATCGAATTTGTAAAATTTGTTTGCGAGATTAAATTTGACCTAAAATTATGATTGGTGTGAGGTGCTTCTTCGGAAAAAAATTGGATAAAAATTCATTTTTCAACAAAATAAGGTGAAATTGAAATGAATTCAACCTCAAAAACTTTTGAAAAAAGAAACTTAGATTTCAAACATTAATCTCTGTTTTGAGGTGAAAATAAATAAAAAATTGAAATAAATTATTTTAAATTCCTACCTCCTGTAACAAGTTCTCCGATATTGGATGTTGTGAAAAATCTGGTCCATCACTGATAATCACCGGGTATTCCATATCCACAGTTCTTTCTCGAGCCAAGAAATTTAAATTTAGCAACCCAGGAGACCTTATTTCGTGACTCGTGTATAGTGTTTTATGTGTGCTCGTATCGTAACAAATTTCATAAAATGGTATGTTATCAGGATCGAGTGGATACTTTTCACCTTCACAAATCTGCAAACAAGGCATGCGGCACTCAAGTATTACTATTGGAAACGGTTACTCAATTTCGATATCATCCTCGCAGTAGATATACCTACCGTGTAACCTATTTTGAAAATTTTATGCTTTCCATCAATACCGCAACTGACTTCCGTATCTATCGGTGCCGGCGACAGCTCAGAGTTACACCGCAGAGGTTCAGATTCCTTGAATGTTGAACGAACTAAACATTTTTCTTGCGAGTTGTTTTGATCCCGAGGGCAGAAAAAAGTCTGATCGCCAGACGATGAACATTTGAATTGCGTCCCGTAGGATATTTTCCCATCGATTAATTTAGGAGTCCGGAGTTCTTGCGGCATGGCGTACCGGTCATCGTAGTGGTCACGAAGTACGAAGATCACCAGGGGTAGCACCTCACTACGGTTGATTTCAGGTGGCGCTGTAAAGCAATTCGTTTGGTGAATATAGAAAATGATTTCATTCATTTTTTTACATTTCAAATTGTAGCGTTACCTGACTCAATATCTACGACCGCGCGGTTTCGCGCTGACGCTCCCAAAAAACACAACAGTAGGAGCACAATCAATTCGCTCATTTTGCGAATGTTCTCTCGTAATTCTGAAGTAGCAATGAATGGTTGAGCGGTTGTGTTGAAGCTTGTGATATACCTATGCCTGTCTGTACGAAATTTCATTCCGACTGCGAAGTGCGAACTGTTTACCTATTTAGGTAGTGGAAAATCGTCGTTAAGAAACACATTTTTCAAGCTATCACTCTGGTATTTTGTTTGATCGTCATGTCGATGATTCATACAGATTTTGTGTTCGTGCCAACGATCATCAAATGTCTTCAACAACCTGTACAAAATTCCGTCTCTCTATGCATGCGTAGATACCTTACCTACATACCACTGAATTGCGTAAAATCATCGTACAAAACACTTCTTAAGTAACGTCTGTTGAATTGAATTTTACTCACTTTGCAAACACATATGTGCGACTGTATTGCAAAAAATTTGAAAAAATTTTCCGACGGTGAAATACGTAAAAAATTATCATTTCGTCGAAATTGCGAAATATTTCAATTTCGAAGATTACTTAGATACCAATTGATTGCGTTTATTTTTCTTCCAGTGAAATATAATTTGCATGAGATTTTTTAAAGCGCACGAAAAATTTTGTCTTCACCTTCTGGAAGCTGGTGTCCTGAAATGTGCGATTTCTGTGGGCAGTTCAAAGTGGCCTGGAGAGAAAAAATGCTCTACATGTATAATAAACCCCTACTTTGAGCATTTCGTCGTGACCACTGAGCAAGCAGTTGTCTTAGACAGTCGAAAATTTGGCTCTTACGTATCTAGTGGCCCGCCTACTACGTTTTTTTTTCACGATCAGTTATTCTTGAGCAATTCATTCTTGAATCTTGAACAGTTTTTGGGGACATTTTTTTCAGTGATTTTTTTTTTTTATAGCCATTTTTAAAAGAATTTTTTCGATATTTTTTTCGAACAGTTTTCATAAAAAAGAGTATGACATCAGAGGTTAACAATCTAGTTCGATTAGCTTTTATTGCGGCACGAAGCTTCCTCGATGTTCGAATATGCACGTAGGATCGAATCTGGTAGCCCCCCCCCCCCCCCCCCCCCCCCCCCCCNGGAAGCCCCCCCCCCCCCCGCTAACCCTCCATACCGAGACGGGTTACACGAAATTTCGAGAAGGGTTCTTTGGATAGAAGACGTAAGATAAAATTATAGTATAAGGATGGTGCTTTATACGATGAGAACACAAAACGTCTCTCAAGTAAAGTAACTTCTAGAAAAAATTTCAGATTTCTACGGTCGATAAATGTTTTCCCACTATGCGAACTTTTATCGAAGAAAATTTAACGTTGCATGCTGCGATGGTTGAGCTTCCAAAGAGAAAATTCCAATTTTTTTTTTCGTGCCTGAAATTTCTTACAAAATATTCTTTGGAGTACGTATTTTCTCAAATTTTACGAAGAACTCGTGTTGAAATTCTGTAAGTAATTTTTTCGAGCATTTCTTTTCCTTTGTTGGTTTCTTTCTCGTGCGATTTTTTTAGGGCTATATCAGATTCTTCTTGAGGAATTTTCTGCGTGTTTCACCAGCAGTTTTTCATGAGAAACTCATTCTCGAGCAGTGTTTCAAAGGCAATTTTTTCAAACCGTTTTTTCTTGAACAAATTTTTTAGCAATTCTTTTTGGGCTATAGTAATTTTCAGCGGACTTTCGTGTAAAGGAGTCTGCATTTGCGTTGCCACAAACAGGGACATTTTCAAGTTTTGTTTGTTGAAGCATTTTCTTTTGTTAAACTGAACAAATCGATTTGAAATCTTCTCAGCAGATAGGCCCTAGGTGTAGTTTGCATTGAAGAAGAGCTGATTAGCCTTTTGATGCTAAATATTTTATTTTCAAAAATAATTGAATAAAATATGAAATTAGTGTAATATTATTTATTAAATTTAAATTTGAGTATTGATTTAAATGTTAATTTAATTAGGGCCTACAATAACGATTAAACTAATGATATAAATTAAAATAATGAAATAATAAATATTATAAAATATTAAAAAAAATATATACATGCATAATTGTATATCTATAATATAGTGCCATTCTGAATATAGGAGGCTGAGCTATGAAGTTTTAAATTTCGTTTATGAGATATTCCTTTCTTACGTGAAGATTGACGTAAGACTATAGAGCGATCAATTCGGAGATTTTTATGGAAATTAAAGCGTGTAATATGGAGAAAAAATGTATGCGATTTTCCAAGTGGCCGGAAAAGGGGTACCTCCTACCCTTTTTTGAATTATAATTTACTGAATTATATCAGAGTATGAAGCTATTAAGAAATGATTAATTACCTAATGGTCTTAAAATTGAAAAATTTCTCCTACGCTACGCTTAAAATTATTGTTATGTCGCGTCAATTTGTTTAATTACCGTAGTACCGGGGATGTGACACCGGGGATGCGCATCACCTGTACTCTGTGACGTTCATCGTCATCGCTTACCATTTTGTGTAGTTTCGCACTCGCCTCATTCACATTTCGCATATTGAATAGATCCGCAATTTTCGCGTTAAACTCGCAACAACGTATTCGACCGCCCTTATTTTTAAACTTTTCTTTAACTTCTCGCAAGCATAAGCTTTCGCGGCAGCATCCTCGTATTATATTGTCTTTAGAATTTGACGAATCAGAAGAAGCATCGGAAACGAGAAAATTGTTCATTAAAATGACTATTGCTTCTATCGAATTTTTCCATCGGGCGTAGATCACCTTTATCCATATGTTCGATTCTTGAGCATTTGTGGAGTGTTGATTTGTTTTTTGCGCATCTGCAGAATCTTGAGACTCGTACGATATAATATCAAACACACCGGTGTAGATGTTGATATCCACGAGATAGTCTTTGTCATCGTATTCTGAGTAGTCGTACGTGTACCTGCCACTAGAACAGTGTTCCCTGATACGCTTGTTTATTCCATCCCAAAGACGGATCAGTTCTGTATGTTGCCAGTCAGCGTTGATACGTTCGTAGGTGGTTTTTTTCCATAAACCGAATGCCATATCTTCAGATGGGACGAGTTTTCGTAATTGATACTCATCAGGGTTTTTCTAAAATGAAATTTATCTCATTTGAGAATCGTCAAAACGACTAAGATAGAATGAAATTGCCCAGTTTGGTTGTTTTACTTCAGGGCTCGAAATCGGTACTGCGTCGTCTTCTATCATGGTGAAATGATTCATGTCTCGTTCCGGTCGCAATAAATTCGAGGATATTAGTTTCGGAGATATTTTGTGATACGTGAATAAATTCTGTGCATTCTCCTTATCGTAACAAACTTTGTAAATATCCACATCAATGGCATCAAACTGAAATGAAATGAACAGAAAACCTACATGTATTGGGAATTGATATTTCTTTGGACACTTCCCCCCCCCCCATTATTTTAATCTGGGCTACCTACCCTCGTTGTTGCGCAAATCTGCAATAAATAAATTGTTTATAATCTCAAATAAAAAGAAACCGTTAATTCAGAACCATAAATATTCCAGTCTCACTTGATAAACAACGTTGTATATTCGACCACTGTCATTTAATCCGCATTTCACATCTCCCTCCATTTTTTGTACAATTGGAACAGCCTCTTTGGCACACTCTAATGGTTGTAATCTACGGAACAGTTTAGTAACTAGGCATTTTTCGTCGGAATCTGTCTTTGGACAAGCAAATGCTATATTTTTCGGGGACCATTTTGAGAAGAACTTTGAGCCTTGCACAATTCTCCCAAATTTCATTTCCATTCTTGAAATGCTTGTGGGAAGTTGATAATTCGGTAAGGAATTAAACAGCAAAATTAGGGGCAGCATTTCCTCGGGATGCATTCTCCAAAATAATGTGGCTATAGTTGAGATGGTTTCAATAAGTATGTCGAAATGCGAAATCTTTTTCGAGGATGGGTATGCTAAAAATCGAGGCTTACCTGTTCTTTCGGAGGCAGTATAACTGCGTAATTTTTCTGTAAAGATGACACGAAATTAATTATTTGGAGTTATTTTTTTCGGTAATTCCAATTTGATGCATTATACCTTGGTCTTCGGTAACTGTTACATTAGGGATACGTAACTCTTTTGTCTCCTCCCTCATCTCCCATGGCATGCCAAAAATCTTCAAAACTTTTTCTGTTATTTCACAACAAAGAATAGCGCCACCAATTTGTTCGAATTTTTCACTCAATTCTTCAATACAAAGATCTTCCGAGCAATATTCCTGTAATGATTCTTTCCTGATTTGTGGAGATACGCTTTTGTCAACGGAATTATTCATTAAAATAACCGTTCCCTCGGTAATCTCCGGGTAATTTTTAATGGACCACGAATTGTAAAACATTTTAATCCAAATATTTGGTAATTTCTTGTCATCTTTTGGTGACGAATTTATTACATCTACGTCTACGATAGCGGTCTTGACATAAAAGTCCCTGGCTGTATACTTGAACTGATCTTGTACAAGGAATCTGATATTTCTGCTGATCTCATCCCATAAATCGATTAATTCTTCGTGCTGCCATTCGTAGTTCAAATTGTTGTAAGTAGTTTTCCTCCACGTGGCGAATGCCATATCTTCTGGTGGGACAATTTTTTGTAGCTTATAAGATGGGTTTGTTGGACTGGTTGCCCCCTGAAATACAAAATAAGTGTTCACAGTTCATCGAATTTATAAAATTTGTTTGTGAGATTAAATTTGGCGAAAAATAATGCTTGGTGTTAGGTACTTCTTCAAAAAAAATTTCCATATAGAGCAATTTTCCAATGAAAATTGATAGAATTTTCTAAAAACAAGATAAGGTGGAATTGAAATAAATTCAACCTCATTTTTTTAGATTAGGTAATGATGTAGGCCTAAAGCAAAATAAAAATATAGCAGCCGGAAAATATGCCAGCGTTCGGGTTTCGCTTGGGTCCCTTGGTTCCCCGCTTATCATGTTGAGCCGATTTGATTTTAAAATCCTACCTTCAGTAACACGTTTCCC